>MU226121.1:22245-62272 GCA_018584345.1 Thuja plicata
GAAAAAGAGGTGACACTTGAATATGTGCAATCAAAAGAACAATTGGCTGATATCTTCACCAAGCCACTACCCAAGGATACATTTGAGTACCTGAGAAAAAGACTAGGGGTCAAACCCATGTCTATCATTCAGTAAAAGGACTAAAAGTTGCATTAGCCATCTATTATCAGAATATCATTCATGATTGATGCAAGCAGAAGTTGAACTTCAAAGCTACATCTATATACAGAAAGGTATATATCAGAACCAAGCACCAGAGCAAACTGTTATATTGATGATGGATAAGGGAAATTCAAGGAATATATTATGGACAGAAGAAATTGCTTGACAGAATGTTAGATATTTGTGAAAATATTTGTTTGGCATTAATGTCAAAGGGAGAGAATGTATCCATATTATCATCAGAAACTATTCATTATCAGATTACTTCAAACAGGGAGAGATCATATCCATAGGGAGAGTATTTGTATAAAAGTTGCAAATACAAGACAGAGACATCAAAGAAAAAGAGAGAAAATTGACACCAATAGAGGTCACAACACATCAGAAGAAGAAACAGGAAAGCTACAAGAATCAAATCTAAGCTAACACAGAGCTTACCGGGGGTCAAACATTTTTATTAGTTATCAAAACAAACTATTTGGTAATTTGATGAATCTCAACAATTGTATTTCATGTTGTATTAGAAATAGTATAGTGTGATAATATAGTATGTTTCCATCAATGCCAAAGGGAGAGATTGATGACATATAACTGATTGAATGTTTGACAATGTTAAGTTGAAGATGATGCAAGACATTAAATCAGTTAATGGTTTGTATTTTCATTGATGTCAACTTGATATCATCTGTATGGTCATATACATAATGCCAAACACTTTAGAGAATCAATAGAACAGAGATTATGCTTTCAGCAATGCATAAAAGTCAAGTATTCACCAAGTGACAGACTACACCGGCGGAGTGCACACCATCAGTAAAGACAGAGATAAAGTCACAGTGATGCCCGATGAGCAGAAGACAGTGTTGCCCAATGAAGCATAAGACAGTGTTGCCCAACGAAGTAGAATCACAGGATGCCCGATGAGCTAAAATCAGTGTTGCCCGACGAGCAAGATCCAATGATGCCCGATGGATGGAGATCCCGAAACTAACTGAAGTTGTACCAATGGAACTGACAGTTGTCACCGACGATGAACTACAGAATTGACCGATAGAACAGAGAGACCAAAAAATGACAAAATAACTAGCTGGCAGAGCTTAAAGATAGACTTAACTAGTTGTTTTATTTTTTTTATTCAACCACAGTTAAGTAAGTGATTTAAAGATGATTTACACAGGTGGCAAGAAGATAACTACGAGATAAATTAGGAGTTAAAGCCATAAATCAATTTGGCTGGATTATTTTTCATGCCAAGAATCAAGAATCAAGAACCAAGAATTAAGGAATATCATGTCTATATAAGAGACAAGTATAATTCATTTCAAAAAAAAAGGAGGGGCAATAAGATACATGGGGGAGTGAACAGATAGAAGATGCTGAAGAGAAACTGATGAAGGTTAAACTTCATACTGTCTTAATCAATCAAGCTAAGGGAGAGCTAAAGAATTCGGTAGACACCGACACACAGTGAAGCACAGCATCACAGAGCAAAAAGAGTTAAGTACAAAGGAATTGAATTGATACATTGATCAGAAAGATATTGTACGTAAATAGATCTGAATATCTGCAATTCAAAGTTTCATTAGAAATAGGTCATTGTATTTCAGTTTAACCATTGAAGCATTAAGTCTCTTATCAGAGCAGGACTTAACAGTCTTTTGTAATTGAGGTATATCCTAACAGATTACCAAAAGGTTGACTCATGATAGTAGCATCGGTCTTACCTAAAGCCTATTGACAGTCTAAGAAGGAGGCTGATCCAAGGATGGTAGTAAGATTAGCATAAAGCCTATTGATAGTCTATAGGTTGATTCAAGGATGGTAGCGTAGAAGCCAGATACTAAGTGACAACCTATGTATAAAAATCCTCTAACAAGGTCGCACTCAATAGTGTGTTTGTAACCTTTAACAGGGTTTGCTCCTAACAGGGCTCACTTCAGAAGAGTGAAAATTTGGGGTACCGGTCCCAGTGGTTTTTCCCTTAATAGGGTTTCCACGTTAAAATCCTTTTGTTATGTGTGTATGGTTTATTACTTCATTGTTTTACATTTCACATATGCATCTATGGATTGACTGGTATACTCTGCGTATTTATTGAGTATCGGTAAATAAGTTTTACTGCTTATCGGTTATCAAAGAGAAGAAGGATAGACAAGGTAAACTGACAGACAATCATTTGTTTCAAGTATTTCAAAGGCATACATCTTGTAGCGACTTAATAATCTGAGGAGTATTAATTGGTGGATTGAAGTTTAAAAATATTAAGTCTTGAGGCCACTAATTCACCCCCCCCTCTCAGTTATTACTAACACTTTCAGAGTATAGCGGCAGAGGACAGTCTTCAACATCTGTACGCGCATTTCTTTCAGAGCAGAGTGGATATTGTCTTTGGTAAGCACCCTAATTGCAATATGAGCCATTAATTTCCATGAATTTGGTGTTGATGTTGACGTATAGTACCTTCATTTCCAGTTATAAATCCAATATAAGTGTTTCTATTTCTTGCAAATGCATCTTCATAGTATTTCAGCTATAAACCGCTAACACCAAGCATTGATAAATGCCTTTACTCTGTTCCAATGCCCTCATAGTGGTTATTATCTTGATTGTCTTCTGTCATCATGACCTCAAAAGAGCTTTCCTTGAAATTGGTTAAATCTGATGACCTCCTCGTCCGCAAAAGTGCAGCAAGCACCCGTACAAGGGGTGGTACACATGAGGTATCATAAATTATATCTGCTCCCAATTTTTTAAGAAGGAAATGATACCAAGAGAAAATTAAATACTACGTGTTAACCATCTGTTCAAAATCTCTTAAGATAGTAAACAAAAACAAGCACGCACATTACTTCTGCACCACAATTTTGTAGGTCATCTTCAGAGGCTGACTCCCATTTTAGATGTCTGCATTCTACCTGAATTACTCAACAGATATCCATGTATTGAAACTACAATATTTAAAAACCTTGGACCAAATATATCCAAATTTTCATCTTATCAAAAGGAACATTACACTGAATTCTAATACACAGATTTGACAAAAAATCTGAATTCTGATATCCATGTGATCAATGAAGATTTGGTAAGTGAACCAATTATTCTGTCACTATTTATATAATTTTAAAATGGCTATGAGAGAACGAAGGAATAATTTATTGACTATTGAAGAAAAGTGGCTTTTGATAGTCAAATTTGCTGGATCTAGGATCAAATACACAAAAATAATAATAAAAGTTTAACTCTGATATAAAGAGTATACAAAAATGCATTGTATGGGTTAAATTTACATTTTCAACTATGGGCTTAGCCACTTAGGTAACTATAAAGTACACATCAATAACTAAAAACTAACTGAACTATTAATAACAAACCATTAAACTAACATAATATTAATAGTCTAGTTTTTCAACATGCACTTTTATGTAATGCAACAATAGCTCTGCAACTCCCGCTCAAAGATTTTCAAAATTTAAACCCTGCACATGGTCGCTGACATAGGGGAGGGCTCTACCCTCTCTCAGCCTAACCCTCCTCTGATCATGGGGGAAGTGCCCCTTGTGGTCCCTGTTATGGACTTTGTTTCTTTGCATGAGGATTTGGTTGAATCTTCACCAACCCCAAATGGCCAATTTGGGGATTCTCTGAAGAATCACGAGGGTGAGAAGGACAAAGGAGAACTCTCAAAAAGTAACTGGAAAAGTGTGCTGGTAAAGAGGGTCCATGGGAATGGAGTGCTGGAAGAGTTCAAGAGAATCAGCTTTGCCCCAACTGATTGCACTTTCTTGAAAATTTTGGATCCCTTTTTACATTTTCAACAACTCCATTCTGTATAAATCATGCAGAATTACACTCTATGGGATGATATTTTCAAATCTTGGTACACGTCCATACCCTATTTTATTCTACATTTTGCAAGCATATCTACCAAAGCACTTATGGGTTGCTAACCTTCTCAACAAATCATTTTTTCAATTTAGTTCATATCCTGGAGTCACAACATCCATGAGACTATATTCATTGAGGGATTTTGTTGAATAGTTCACAGGCCTATTCATATCCTGGAGTCGCAACATCCATGAGACTGTATTCATTGAGGGATCTTGTTGAATGATTACAGTATTTTTTAAGAAATAGACCCTACACCTAAAATTTCCCTTGGGGATCCTCTTAGGATTTTTCTTATTATTGAATAGATTAGTTGGTCTACTTGTCTGCATCAAAATGGTAATTATGATTCTAGTTTTGAGGTCCTACTTAGAATATTATAATTAAGATATTGGTATATAAGACTTCTACAATTCTTCTTTAGTTAGATTAGAAAAAATACTAGTGAGAAGCCTTAGATGAATGTATCAATTATCTACTCTCCTCAAGCCGCATGTTACTACTATCATGTTATGCTCTAGTTTTAATTGTGCTTAATTTTTTGTTTTTTTGTAGTTGTCATTGTGTTTAATTATATGCAAGTACTAAGTTTTACTGCCTTTTAGGTAATGGATCTTACCAAATAGTCACACCTTCAAGGTATCGCTCTTAGGAAGAAGAGAGTCAGTATCTCTCTTTTATGCATGCTCGCAGCCCTTGCGACAGCCATAGTGGCATTTGCAAATGAAGACAGAAGACAAATGTGTAAGCGCATAAGGGATGATATTCCTTTTTATAAGTGTATCATCCATTCCAACAACACGGATTGTCATTGATAGGACATTTTAATGGCATAATTTAGATACCCTAGGAGAACTTTTGATAGGTCTTTTTCCTATGTTTTCTTTTATTACTCCAAGACTGTATGCTTTAAAACTGTTAATATGTAGTAGTCAGCCACTGAACCTATGCCATGGACATATACTTACTTATATTCTTTATCTGGATGAATATGCTTTGTTTATTACTATTGAATTATGATAATGTTTTATGAATGAATTAATTATTTGAGCAATAGATAATGTATATGTACTTTAATGATTATTTACCATGAATGCTTTTATCCTAACAGTTTAAATGTAGTGCATCGAAGTAGCAGTCATCGTCTTGTTTAGGTGAGCACGTCTATGTGTTGGATGTTTGACTAGGTCCTGCAGCAGATGCACATGGATGAAACATCGACATAGAAATAGTGGAAGGCTTCTAGTTAATCCAGGTGGAGACGGTTGAGAGAAGACTTAGAAAATGCAATAATTTCCCTGATGAAATCTAGGAGAGAGTGGGAAGTTAGATATGATGTCTAAGTAGTTCTTTCATATGCTGTCTAAGTAGTTCTTTCCTCTTTTCTGGACCGATTCCATTTCATCCTTTCTAGCTTTCCTTTCTGTTAGTTGTTTGTAATAAAATCTCTGCCTTTTCTTAGGGTGTGTTGAGTTTAGTAGTTATATTTTTTCCTTTAAATAAAGCCCTACTCCTCCATGAGAAGAAGGGCATTATTATTATAGTTGCAATATAGTTCAATTCTGTTGTTCTACTGTTAATGAGAATCTTTATATTCTGTTATTCAATTTAATGAACAAATGAAGTGTTGAGATTAGTTATGTGTAATTGAGTGTTCTGGGTACTCACCCAAGGGTGCCCACTTGGTAAGAAATCCATATTTATATTCATTTTAGTTTAGTTCACTTTCCTGCATTTTCATCATAGTTATATTCCTATGTTGAATAGCTCCTGCAGCCAAAGCCACAGGACAGCTACCACTTCTTGTGGCAGAGCAGGAGAGTAACTAAGGCATTATAGTTAGTTTGTGCACTCTTCCATTCTGCTAGCAGCATTCACTTCCATCATTTACTTTCAAGTATTTACTTTCATAGCAATAGTATAGTTTCCCTTTGAAAACATTTACTTCCTGTAGCCATAGAATAGTTTCTTTCCAACATTTGGTTCCTATAGAAATTATAGAATGATTGGTTGAGAAAGTGTTTGGTGCATATATTTTTCTGGCCCGTTTCAAGTAACATGTCCCTGGGTTTGACATATTAAATGATTTTCTTATAAAGAGGATGAAGTGCTTAGTTGGATGTCCAGTCCCTGAGTTAAAGGATTATTCCTAGTTTATGAGACTTTATAACGAGCGATCAGTCATGACCAAATAAACATGACTAGAAGACCCTTCTTTCAGCTAGAAAAACTTCTAAGGAAAAAAAGGAATCATCACAGATATAGAAAATATCACATTAGAAGAACAAACTGTGATGTTCCTACATACCATTGGGTAGAATTTGTGTAATCGTAAGATTGCCCATAACTTTGGCCACTCAGGAGAGATAGTTAGCTGATACTTCCACAAGGTGTTGATGGCTATATTAGCACTCCATTCAAATTTTCTTCTACTCCCTGGTCCTAACACTCCTACAGAAATTAGTGGGAAGGACCGGTTTGACCCGTACTTCAAGTTAAATCTCCTTGTCGTACACATTTGTTTGATTGATTCTTAATCCTATTTCCACATTTTCATTAGATTATCCATCTGCTGACTATAGGATTGTGTGGGATCAATTGATGGATCCCATATACCAGTCACTGTCGATGTTGACCTCCAAGCCAAATATCGTGATAGAAAAGGCAACTTGTCACAAACATTTATGGGTGTATGTTCATTTGATTACCAATTTCAATATGTCCTTGCTGGTTGGGAAGGGTCTATTGTAGATAGTCGCGTTCTAGCTTCGGCTCTCTCCAGATCGGATCCACTTGTGGTTCCCCACGGTAAGTAGACTATGATTTTCATATTCCTACATACGATACATTTTACACTATTATAGTAATATTCTTTATTATATGCAGGAAAGTTTATTTGGTCAATGTTGGATATCCAAATGCACTGGGATTTCTCACTCCTTATAGGTGTACACATTACCACCTAAAGGAATTTTTAAGAGAAAACCCCATAAACAAAGCACAGGAGTTGTTTAACCATAGACACTTGTCACTTAGGAATGCAATAGAGCGTACATTTGGCATTTTGAAGCAACGTTTTCCTATATTGAAGCATGCAACATCTTATAAAACCATGACACAAACCAAGATTATTTTGGCATGTTGCATTTTACACAACTTCATTATGAGAGAGGATGGTCTTCCACTGGAAGAAGAATGTGAACAGGAAGACGGTCGTGACGGGATAGATATACCATTGCTAAAGACATATGGTTTGACTCTGTGTGATAGAGATGACAGGGGATGTTTCAAGATGAAATTGCAAGAAGGATGTGGGAAGACTATAGATCTTGATAGAAGGATGCCATGGTTTGTCTTAAGTTGGTACTATATACTCCATTATTCACATCCCTTGTACAAATGTGGATTGGGCATCTGAGCAAATATTGAGAAATACCACTCTTTTCAGTTTCTATGATTAATATACCAAAATAAGGAGTTTTTTGGACTCATTTCTTTTCCTGGTTGTTAGATCTTTCTTACAGAGGATTCTTAAAATAGTTAGTCACATTTGATATAATATCTAAGTTGTGCATCAACTTATATACTTCTTTCAAGGATCAGTCACATTATGAATTTACTTGAGTTTAATGGTCTTTTAAGTTGAATGGTCTCTTATGAGTTTACCTAAATATCTTGTGCAATGACATAATGAACATGTCTCAACTATGGACTACTGCTGCAAATTATTCTGGATTCTTATATTTTCTAGGACTATAATCATGTATGCATTCATTGAGCCATTGTCTTAACATTGATAGTGTGTTTGTTTTCTTTAAGGTCTACTTCTTTTTCACTCTATCTACCCTTCTTGATGCTTTCTAGGATTGTCATTTCAAGAATGTTATTGTTCCTCACAGTCATTAGCATGGGAATATTTCTCAAACCCTCTTTAGGCATGTCTATTCCCTTCATATTATTCTTTTTAGATTCATTAAAAAGTTACACCCTTTGTCAAAATCCCTACCATGCCCTCAATGATATTTAAACATCCAACTGTATATTAACTCTTTAAGATTGTCACTGTATCATCCATTAAACGGTGTCATATATGCTTTGTGCATATTCTTTTCTTAAATCTCATCCTTCTTCCTTGTGTATTAATGATTATTCTGCTCTTTAAAAATGGATTTTCCTTTAGTTTCTTCATGGTGTTCTTTTCATTCTTGCTTCATGGTGTTCTTTAAATGAATTTCATAGTGCCATAGTAATTTACCATGGTTAATCTCTCTCCAAACACTAGTCACGTGATTAAGGCTTTAGTTAATGTCATGGTCCCTCTCCTTTGCTATGAATTTCCTACACTTCCTTCACCATTTTCCACTTAGTCTCTGCAATGGTCATGTTCACTTAACTCTCCCCTTTTCAACAAGCATTGCCTTAGACTGATGACTATCCGGTTCTAATATGTATTGTCCTCCTTTAGTAGCTTTTGATGTCCTTTGGTCTAAATTGTATATTTTTTTCTTTCACTACCCTACATGAGGTGTTATTGATTCAATACTGCCTTCAAAATCTCCTTTCCTTGCTTAGGTATGATTGTCTTCTTTCTTGTGCACTTTACTATAGTACTCTTGACATTTGACCATTTTCTTTAACAAGAGCTCCATATATCGTCATTTCTTTAATTCTTGACTTTTTTCTGAGTTTATTTCATCTTGAGATCATGCTATAAGACATCTACACTAAATTTTTGCTGAGTTTATTTTATCTTGAGCTCATTGTCAAAAATTGTGACTTGTACACTCATCTACTATTTCCTTTATCTCAAACCTCTACCCTGTCATTATGCTCGCTCATCTAAGTTATCTTATAGATGACCATCCTTTGAATATTTATCTTTGATCACCATCCCATTTGTGCCCTCAAGGCATTTTCCTATCTTTGTACTATACTCCATTATCCTTACCTAATCTCAATCGATCACTCTTGCCACCCATAGAAGGCTCTCAAACCTCTAACAAAAAAATTGTCATAGTTCAATCCTAACCACCCAAGTTTACTAACATGCACACAAGTAGTTGTTTCCCAGAACTTATGTTAACATGGAAGGAATTTCATTCAAATGGTGATATTTCAAGGAATTTGACAAATATTTTGTCCATTTTTTTACTTGAAAATATGAGGTTTTGATATTGTGAATCCTACATGGTTTGATCTTGACTATCTTGATACAGTGTCATGACTTTTTCATACTCCTCATTAAACACTAAAATATAATGTTATATAGTCCATGCTACAACAAGATGCTCCATGGTTTCTTCATCTTTAATGATAACAGATAGTGATTTTTTAGCTTTTATATGTCATATTGGTCTTCCAATATATCCGCCTTCACAAAGTTGTGGACTGGTGATCTTTTATCTTATCTTTCAAACTTTCATTGTTCTTTGGGAAGCCTTGTGTTTTCCACTTCAATTCAAAGCATTAAACTATCTTTACATATTTTGATGACTATTATAGATCAATGAGAATGGTTTACAAGACATTCTTTATCTTTCAAAACATGAACTTGTCACTACTGACTATCCCCTTATCATTATTATAACAAACCTATCTTAAAACATAGTCTTAGGCCTATATACTATATCTTCTTGTTATGAATTCACAATCTTTACCATCACTAGCATGTATTCTTTTGCAAGGACTATCTTCCCTATGTCACATGCTCTTTCATGCTTGGACATGAATGTCTCTCATACCTCACTGTGTGTTTATCCTACAAATTACTCATGAACAATCAAATGTATTCTTTTGCAAGGACTGTCTTCCCTATGTCACATGCTCTTTCATGCTTGGACACAAAGGTATCTCATACCTCACTATGTGTTCATCCTACAAATTACTCATGAATAATCAATCATGGACTGTTGTAGTACTAAATATGCATGATATCATTGTTTATGGAGGCTATGTATTTGCCTTCTTCCTCACAAATTGTCATTACATTTGCATGTTGTTTCACTTTATCATGTTTTTTCACTTTATCTTTTACATTTTAGATTATTAATAGTGTTTGTACATAATACCAGAGTTGCTTAGAGGGCCCCTCAGCACACCCCACAATAATTTGGCAGTAGATGGTACACATCTATACTCAAAAAATGCATATAGACACACCCAATCATACATATGATGCATTTAGTATGCACCTTCAATATGTGACACATTTACCACAAATAAGGTACACCTATCTCTTACACATGGTTCAATGATACATAGGTGAGGGCTATCAAAATATTTTTTTTTAACTGTTCAATTTTAAGTTAGTCATTTTTAAAGGGTGATTGTTGCATGGTAGGATATATTTATTCTTATTTCAAGTTTTAACAAACCCTTGGTGATCAAAAAGCCATGTTGGGTCTTTGTGATCTTAAGAAACCGTCCAACTTATCCCAAAACTCCATTGCAGTATTTTGATGACATGTAACTGATTGAATGTTTGATAATGTTAAGTTGAAGATAATGCAAGGCATTAAATCAGTTAATGGTTCGTATTGTCATTGATGTCAGCTTGATATCATCTGTACGGTCATGTACATAATGCAAAAGACTTTAGAGAATCAATGGAACAAAGGTTATGCTTTCAGCAATGCATAAAATTCAAGTATTCACTTGGTGACAAACAACACTGATGGAGTGCACACCGACGGTTAGAGCAAAGAACAGTCACAGTGATACCCGACGATCAGAAGATAGTGTTTCCAAATGAAGCAAAACCACAGGATACCCAACGAGCAAAGTCATAAGGTTTCCCGATGAGTAAAAATCCAATGTTGCCCGACAGACAGAGATCCCAAAGCTAACTGGAGTCTCACCGATGGATTTGTCAGTTGTCACTGACAACTAACTACAGAGGTGACCGACAAAACAAAGAGTTCAAAAAATGACAAAATATCTAGCTAGCAATAGCTAAATATAGACTTAACTGGTTTTTTTCTTTCTTTTATTCAACCAGAGTTAAGTGATTGATTTAAAGATGATTTGTACAGTTGGAAAGAAGATAACTATGAGACAAATCAAGAGTTATGCTTTAAATCTAATTGGCTGGATTGTTTTTCACACCAAGAATCAAGAATCAAGAAACAGTGAATATCATGTCTATATAAGAGACAAGCTTAATTCATTTAGAAAAGGGATTAAGGGGAGTGAATAGAAAGAGGATGCTAAAGAGAAACTGATGAAGAATAACTTCATACAGTCCTGATCAAATAAGTTGAAGGAGAGCTAAGGAATTCTGCAGACACTGACGAACAGTGAAGCACAACATCACAGAGCACAAAGGATTGAATTGATATATTGATCAGAGAGGTAATGTACTTAAATAGATTTGAAAATCTGCAATTCAAAGTTGCATCCTGAATAGGTTATAGTGTTTCAATTTAACCATTGAAGCATCAAGTCTCTTAACCAAGCAGGACTTAACAGTCTTCTATATATTGAGGTACATCCCAAGGAGTGCCAAAAAGGTTGATTCATGAAAGTAGCATTGGACTTGACTGATGCCTATTGACAGTCTAAGAAGGAGGCTGATTCAAGGATGGTAGCAATAGATGTCTGATACTAAGTGACAACCTCTATGTATAAAATCCTCTAACAAGGTCACACTTAACCGTGTGTTTGTAACCTTTAACATGGTTGGCTCCTAACAGGGCTCACTTCAGAACAGTGAAAATTTGGGGTGCCAGTCCCAGTGGTTTTTCCCTTAACAGGGTTTCCACGTTAAAAAATCATGTGTTATGTGTGTATGATTCATTTCTTTATTGTTTTGTATCTTACATAGTTAACACTGGATTGATCGGTATACTCTACTTATTTACTGAGTTTCGCTAAATAGTTATACTGCTTATCGGTAATCAAGAAATAATAAGGATTGACAGAGCAAACCGACAGCCAGTTAATCATTATAAGTATTTCATGGCATGCATCTTGTAGGGACATAATAATCTGAGGTTTATTGATTGGTGGTTAAGTTTGAAGGATAAATTTTTGAGATCACTGATTCACCCCCCTCTCAGTTATTACTAACACAGTTTTATCCTGGTGTCCCTTGTGTTTTCTAATTTGAAAATAACACCAAAGTAAAATTAAAGAATGTGTTTGTAGGTAATGCATGCAAGTAAAATTAGGGAATGTGTTTGTAGGTAATGCATACACCAATTTCCATAATTATATACCAATGCTGAACAATATTGCATTAATTGTTGACTCGGTCTTGTCTCCAAATGGTCATGTGATTCATTGATGTCATTCACAGACCTTTTGACAAGCATAGACAACGATGTTGTTCAAACCAGCCATGCAACTCCTTGTACCAAGATTATATGGAAAAAAGAGATGGAAAGAAATCTTCTAGACTTTCTCCACGAGCAAGTTCACCTGGGAAGAAAAGCTGAAGGCGGATTCAAAAAGGAAGCTTGGAGTGCTATTGAAAAGAGGTTCAATGAAGAAATGAACATGACTTTGACAAAGGAAAAATGTAAGAACAAAGTCAAAACATGGAAACGGGATTAGAAAACTATGAAAGAGTTGAAAAACACAAGTGATTTTAAATGGAATGACAGTACTAAATGTATGGATGTTGATGAGAAGGTTTGGGAGGATCTCTTGAAGGTGAAATGACCTTTACAATTTTTCGTTATAAGTTCATTTATCTTGACAAGTTACCAACCAAATACAAATAATTCATTCATTCATTATGCCAACATGCAGAGAAAAGATTTTAAAAATGCCAAGGTGTTTAAGAGGCAGCCCTTTTACTACTTCAATGAGTTATCCATTATTGTGGGCAGTGACATAGTCAAAGGCAATGCAGCTGCAACACCTCTAGAGACTGAAGAAGGGATTTTTGTAAATGACAACTTTGATCCCAATTATGAGGAGGATATCACTGCACCTTTTGAAAGTGCTGCTGATTTGAATGATGATGATATCCCTACACATGTACCCACTCAATCTACTGCATCCGGTAGTGGGAATCACTCAACAATGTCATCAAAGAGGCCAAAGAGGAAGCATTCTAGCATGGCAAGTTCCTTAGATGCCATATGTGAAACCATAGGTAAGATAGGTGACAGCATGAGGGAGACTCAAACTATGAAAATGGATGCATCCAAAGTGAATGTTGTCTATGAACAAGTATATGTTGCACTACAAGCAATCCCTAGGCTTAGTGAAGAAACCTTGGTTGATGCATATGAAACTTTTCTGGTTGAACCTAGAAGAACAAAGGGGTTCTTGATAATGAGTAAATCGCAGAGGGTCACATACATTCAAAGAAAGTTTGGTAGTCTATAGTTTTCTTAAAACTATCTTTAAAAGTATAATGACAATTTTATTTTGTAATACAACCATATGACAATTTTATTTTGCAATACATATTTGAACTTGGGGAATTGTTTGTGTTGACCTTAAACTATTTTTGGTAAATGTAAATGGTGTATGTGAGCATTAAACAACAATGGTGTATGTGTTCATTGATTTCTGGAATGGTGTATGTGTTCATTAATTGCATTGGAGGATTTAAAAATATATATAATTCTCTCCATGGACTATCAGCTATAAGGTGTGCTTGTTCTTTGACCCTTTCCAAACTCTTTGTACCCCTACTTATAAAGTGATAATGTTTTGATCTCCTGGATGAGACTCCTTTGACTATGATTAGATGATTAAGGACTCGTTATATCATTTTTAGATATTCTTGTTTGATGTGATTCCATTCTTCATCCTAGTTGTTTGAAGAAGCAGATCGAAAGGTTATAGTGAGTATTTGAATGACAATGTTGTCACCATAGACTCTAGAGACAGTTCAACAAGAGTTAAAAGAGATGCAACTGTGAAAAGAGAACTATGTATAAGAAGATCACTACACATAAATGGTTAAATAATGAAGGCCAAGAGCCAATGCCATCATTGGAACAGTCTGTTTATATAACAGTGACTTTCTAACAATACAACTAGCATTCAGTGTTGGGATAATACACAACTTTTCTGTATTTGTTTAAAGCTAATGTTTAGTTTTGTGCCCCCACGTGATTCCAATTCTAGTTTTTTTTCTCTTGGGGATATACATAATTAATCAAAATGGTGTTTTGGGATAAGATGCATGGATGTTGTGTCGAATATTAAATCTAGATTTGATGGAGAAAACAACAAATAATGTTTGATTGAAGAAGATCACATCTTAATTGCTTGTCTGTTATGGCTCCATCACAGGAGGCATTTTTGGCAGGAGCCATTATAAGCTTCGAAACTGAAGTTTTAATGATCTTAATGGCATAGGCAGCTATACTATTAAGTGTTCAAGTCGTAACCAATTTTCTTGGTGATCTCATGGTCAAATATTAAATTTCTTTTATCTGCTAATAGAGGTTAGAAACAAATGTTATTTTTGTGTTTGATGTTGTAAACAGTCAATAGTAAAATCTTTCATTGGTATGTGATAGACCTTGGATTGTAAGGAAATTTTTTGTTGAAATGATTTTAAGTTTTTATGGAAGATTATGACTAGTTGTAGCTCCATATATCTTTCTATCATTTACATAAATATTTTCAAAAGTAAGTTGCGGGCACAAGAAAAAACATTTCGTCCTTGGGTACGTCTATATATATACAATTTTTTTTTCCAAGTTGACCTTTTGTGATGGTGCCTCTTTCTTCTTCACAATATTGTTTTCAATTTTTGTTGTAGTTGTCTCGAAATGAAGGTCACTCACCAGAAAAAATCAATGAAATAAATTGGATGTCTTCTTTTTGTACTTTTCCAGTTCTTTTGGTTCTACTTCAATGATGTATGTTGAAAATAACTAGCAGTTACAATTTTCTGGGCGTTATCATTTTTGGATAGGATTATCAATTCATTATTAGTGTGTTGAAGGGATTATCAATATAGATTTTAAGTCATATTTTGCACCTACACTTGAGCATTGTTACATGAGTTTGTTTTTTACAGTTTTGTGAGGGATATCAATGGTTGTGCTAAATGTGCCAGACTGCGAGTGTGGTGAAGGGCCTTGCGTTTTGAAAACCTCGCACACGGATAAGAACCCTGAGCAAAAATTTTGTTGGTATTGCAGGGCGAAAATGGCTACGGCTACTTTAGGTGGGTAGATGATGCGTCATCTGCATATGTCCACCCATTTTCACCTATTGCCGATGAAGCTCATCAGTGTAGCTTGTGCTCTCGAGAGGCGGCTATGGATGAGATCGTGTCAATGGTGAAGGCTGAAATAAAAATTTTACGACGGCTTCATAGCATTTTAATTGCATTTATTTGTATTTTAATTGTGTTTGTTTGCTGGGACCATGTGAAAATATGAACTTTGAATGTATCCCAATTAATTTGAGACAAAATGTGGACATGTAACTAGTTTACGATGTAGTACTATATGTGTGTGTGTGTGTGTGTGTGTGTGTGGTAACTTGTTTATAATGTTGTCATGTTAAATTTTTTTCTATATGCGGTAACTTGTTTATAATGTTGTCATGCCAATTTTTTGTTTTTACTTGGATATGAATTTGCATATAAAAATATTAAAAATTAAAAAAACGAGCAACAAAATTGATAAAAGTTCATAAATTAAAATTTGTAAGAAAATAAATTTTTTTTATAATCTTTTTTTTAAGTTAATAATACATATTTTAATTTAAAAATATAAGTTAAAAATACATATATTTTTTAATTAAAAAACCAGCAACAAAAATGATAAGTTCAAAAATTATAATTTGTAAGAATTTTTTTTTATAATTATAATTTTTTAATAAGTTAAAAATATATATTGTTCAAATTAATTAAAAAAATGAAAAATAATCCTTATTCCAATTCCACATAATGGGATCCAAACGTAGAATAGATTAATTCCCAGTCATCTTCTGGGTGCACCAAACATGTCCAAACCTTATTCTAGCTTTCGTTTTCAGGATTAATTAATCCGAGAATATGTCCTTATTCTAGAATAGGCCTATTCTGGATAAATTAATTCCATACACCAAACAGGCCCTAAGATACATATAAACTAGCATGAATACCATGTATCATTCATTATACGGTGGTTGACAGACCACTGAAATGATAATACGCTTAGAAGAATAGGAGAGTTAAGCAGGACATTAGCAATATTAAATGTTTGCTAGAATGCATGATCATTTAGAAAGAATAAACGTTGTGGTTCTTTACAAATACTTATTCTTTAAATTTCTACTTATTTGAACAACTTCAAAGGCTTCTAAACAAGAAGTAAATTCAGAACTTGGCAGAATTCTAATACCTTAAAATCCTTATGCAAATGTAATCCAAAATATTTTCCATGACACTTGCAATGAAAACAATAATTATAAAATCAAGGAAACGTCATTAACCAAATCAAGCAAATAATTCTATCACATCAACATTCACTCAATCATAATTCACCAATATATCAAACCATCATTCATTACTTTATCACTCATCAATCATCTAATCAACAATCACTTAATCATCACTCACCAACACCTCAAATTAAGCAATCAAAGGACTTTATTTAGTCAATCAATCATTTTTACCAATATCAATTATTCAATGACAATCCAAAACGGATCAAGATGGAAGTAGAAAGAGGAAATCAAAAAATGAAATTAATCTGATCTAGATTAAGACCATTTGTTTTGAAATTAGGAAAGAGAAAATAAGAGAAAAGATCTGATTTAAATTTTATTATGATATTGTTATCATGATTCAACTGTGTAATTTTTGAGTCAAACTCATTGACTCGTGTTTTATGAGTAGTTGTTCACAAGAACCCATCTCTCATGAGAATTAATGGTCCACTTAGTACTCATTTCATGTAGGTAATGCTCATATAGGTGAAGCGTTGGACCTTCCCATAAGGTCACCCATCCCAGTACTACTCCAACTCAAGCACACTTAATTATGGAGTTTCCTCCAACATTAAGCCTACATAGCTTGTTGCCCTATTTAGCAAGTGTTGTACCTTATGAACCACTCACTTTAGAGTCCCTTTAGCTCATAAAATGGTAAGTGTGTAAAATTTCATCCAATGAAAGTATAGTGAACTCTCGACTCAATATAATTATAGGGGTTTTTTATTGTAATCAGGCATGTATACCTGGCATTTATGACTGCATGTTGCAGATCCATTGTATATGATTTTATGATGATAATAAAGAACGTTGATCTCTCATTTCTCCCTATTTTTCTTTTTTCTTTTGTTGTGTAATTCATGCTGCAAGGACCAGACAGGTCTCTTTGAGTTTCCTCCATCCTTGACTCCATCAAGTGGTATCAAAGCAAGGTTTTGCAACCTAGTGTTTTTCTGGTGGGGTGGTGGAGGAAAGGATCTGACCTACAACTATTGAAGATTGTGAAGATATCTGGGAGAAATGCTAGAGTTGGAGTGAGGAATACAGATCCAACTATTTTGGATTTGTTGAGGCAATTTTTTTCTAGATTGGAAGCGGTGGAAACTAATTAAAGGAGAGGATAACATATAGAAGATGCAAGTGATGAACATAATAGGAATCAGGTCAGGGAAGGAGAGAACAATGAGGCACAACCAGAGTTGAATCAAGAAGAGGAGAGATTCATCAGAGCCCTGACTAATGTTAATAAGAGACCTCATCTTAATCCACATGACTATCATGGTAACCTTGATTCAGATGAATTGATAGATTGGATCACAAAGATGGATAAGTACTTTTAACTTGAAGTAACTAGTGAAGAGGAGAAGGTAAAATATGTCTGCACCAAGTTAAAAGGACATGCATCCTTATGGTGTGAACATTTACAAACAGATCGACAGAAGAGGTAAATACAAGATCAAATCTTGGGATAGGATGGTGAGTAAATTAAAAGCTACGTTAGAAGGAATTAAGTGTTAAGAATTAGACTAAGGAGTTTTACAAGATGAGTATTAGATTTGATCATGTTGATTATGAAGCTAAACAACTTGCTCACTAACTTAATGGTTTAAGTGTGTCAATACAAGATGAATTAGTCTGATACAGATTATGAGTGTGGAAGAAGCTTACAAGTAGTCTTTGAAAGCTGAAGAAAAGTTGAACCAAAGACATGAACAAAGACAAAGAGGTAGAGGAGGAAGATTTCAGAGAGGTATATCTAGTACTAATACTGGAGGAGGTGGATCTTTTGTTGATCAAGGTAGGAAGGATCTAAGGGTAATGATTGTTATAGGAGAAATGATAGAAGTTCCTATCACAGTGAAAGACAAGGTAGTGGTGAAAGAAGAAAGTTTAGTGGCACTTGTTTCAAATGTGGTCAAGCAGGGCACCGAGCCTTTGAGTGAAAACAAGGCAACTCAGAGAGAAGGTAGAAGGAAGTAGGCAAACAACATTTGTAGATGAGGAGTCCACTAGATCAGTAAACAAATATCAAGCATAGGAATGAGAAACCTTGATGACTCAAATAATCCTATATCACAAAGAAAAAGATAAGGAATATTTACAGATGATGAATTTGTTTAGAACCAGATGCAAGGTGAAAGATAGGGTGTGTAATTTTGTCATAGACAGTGGTAGTTCTGATAATCTTGCTTCGGAGGAATTGGTTGACAAAGTGAAGTTGCAGAGGTTGAATCATCCTAAACCCTATCAGATTGCATGGATACAAGATAAACACAAGGTATTGGTAATTAAACATTGCCTAGTTAAATTCAAGGTTGGGAAGTATTATGATGAGGTTTTGTGTGATATTATGCACATGGATGTGTGTCATATCTTGTTGGGTAGACCATGGCAGTATGATAGGAAAGCTATACATGATGGAAGGAAAAATGTATACACAATTGTTGCTAATGGAATGAAGAAAAAAAATTTATCTTTAGAGGAACCCCTTAAGAGTGAAGTGTGTACTAGTGCACTTATTTGTTTAGCGAATGGCAGAAATTTCTTGGATGGCATGAGGCATGATAATGTGAGTTTCACTTTAGTACCCAAGAAGTCGAAGGAGATTGTATCAGGAGAAGAACACCCAAAAGAAATCACTGGATTGTTGAATGAGTATGTAGACATCGTATCAGATAATTTCCCTGATGGATTACCCCCTTGTGATGAGTATTAGCCATTGTATGGATTTTCTACCAGGGGCTAGTTTTCCTAACAAAGCATCCTATAGGATTACACCAATAGAAAATGAAGAACTCAAAAGGAAAGTACAATATTTTTTTGCATTGGGGATGGATCAGAGAAATTTTGAGTCCATGTGCAATGCCTACAGTGTTTGTACCTAAACAATATGGACAACAGAGGATCTGTACTAATTCTAGATCCTTCAACCAAATCATAATCAAGTATCGGTTTCCTTTTCCAAGGATGGATGATTTGATGGATTGTTTGAGTGGATCCAGATATTTCTCCAAGATAGATTTGAAGAGTGGATATCATAATATTAGAAGGTGATGAGTGGAAGACCGCATTCAAGACAAATGAAGGATTGTATGAGTGGTTGGTAATGCCCTTTGGATTGGCTAATACACCTAGTACTTTCATGAGCTTAATGAATGAAGTTCTGAAGAAATTCTTAGGTAAGTTCGTCATTGTCTATTTAGATGATATCTTGATTTTTAGTAAGAGAAAAGAGGAGCATTTGAAGCATGTTAGACAATTATTGCAAAATTTAAGAGAAGAGAAGTTAATAATCAACATCAAAAAGTGTACTTTCATGTAATAAAAGTTAGTATACTTGGGATTTTTAATATCTTCTGAAGGGTTGAATATGGATCCTGAGAAAGTGAAAGCCATTATTGAGTGTCCTATACAAAATAATGTTGGAGAGGTAAGACCATTTCTTGGGTTGGCTAGTGTTTACCAAAAGTTCATCAGAAAATTTATTTCAATCTATGGATTGATGACTAAAACTATGAGATGAGATAGGAAGAAGTTTAAGTGGACATGTGGAGCACAAAGGAGTTTTCAATTGTTAAAGCAAAAGATGATTGAACAACCGGTGTTAGCTTTACCTTATTTGATTAAGGCATTTTAAGTAGACTGTGATGCTAGTGGAAATGCAATTGGAGTTGTCTTAAGTCAAGAGGGGAGGCCTATTTCATACTTTAGTGAGAACTTGAATGATGCTAAAATAAGGTATTCAGTGTATGATCGGAAATTTTATGCCATAATCCAATCATTGAATAAATGGAGACATTATTTTTTATCCATGGAGCTTATATTGTATACTTATCATCAAACATTGAAGTACTTGAGCAGCCAAGGTAAGTTAAAATAAAGACATATGAGATGGGTTGAGTTCATACATAGCTATACATTTGTGTTGAAACATAAGAGTGATGTGTCAAATAGAGTTGTTGATGCCTTGAGTAGGAGAAGAGCTTTGTTGACTTAAATGAAGATAGCAGTATTGGCATTTTATGATTTAAAAACAATGTAGATAACCTATTGTTGCAGACAAGAGTAAGTGGTTAGAATTTTTATTCAGAATGGAATGTTATTCAAAGGTAGTCAGTTGTGTATACCCACAAGTTATATGAGAGATAATATTATTGAGGAAAAACATAGTGGAGGATTAGAAGGACATTTTGGCATTGATAAGATAGTAGCCTTGGTGAGTGAGCACTACTTTTGGCTGCAAGCTTAGAAGGATGTACAAAAATTTTTCAGGGTTGTAAACTGTCTCAAGTTGCAAAGAGTAGTAGTCAGAATGTGGGATTATATACACCTTTGACTGTACCAATAAGACCTTGGAAAAATGTCAGCATGGATTTTTTGCTTGGTTTTCCAAAGACATAAAGAGGCTATGATTCAATTTTTGTGGTTGTAGACAAATTTTCTAAAATGACACATTTCATTCCTTGTAAGAAGACTATAGATGCAGTGCATGTAGCTGATCTATTTTTCAAGGAGATTGTGAGATTACATGGATTACCTAAAAGCATTGTTTCAGACATGGATAGTAGGTTTGTTGAATATTTTTGGAGAATGCTTTGGAGTAAGATGAAGGCTATTTTGAAGTACAATCATACTTTTCATCCATAGACTAATGGACGGATAGAGGTTGTGAACAGGAGTTTAGGGAATTTGTTGAGATGTTTAGTTGGAGACAAGCCAGGAAATTGAGACTTAGTTTTTCCTCAAGCATAGTTTGCTTATAATAATTCAGTAAATAGGAGCACAGGGAAGACACCGATTGAGATAGTTACTGGTTTTAATCATAAGGGAGTGGAAAAATTAAGGGATGTTAGTCATGATGTTAAAGGAGTGTTGAAGGGGAAGAATTTTTGAGGTTATGAAGTCATTACATGAAGGAGTGAGACAACATTTGGAGAAAATGAATCAGGCTTACAAAAGGAGAGCAGAAATGAAACAAAGACATAAAGAATTTCAGGTAGGAGATGAAGTTATGGTGTACTTACAGAAGGGTAGATTTCCTATTGTTACTTACAACAAGTTAAGGATGAAGAAATTTGGTCCTTGTAAGATCTTGAGGAGATTTGAATCAGGGAATGCATGTGATGTAGAGTTACCATAAGACGTGGATATATCACCTGTATTCAATGTTGCAAATTTGTGTGAGTATCATGAATCATATTCTAGTAGAATTGATGGATTAGATGTGGAGAAACGGTATCCTAAGAAGCAGATAGATAAGATAGAGAAGATTAGGGATAGCTAATTTGGTAGAAGTACAAGAATTAAACAGTATATGGACTATCTTGTTAAATGGAATGACATACTATTAGAAGATTCTTCATGGATTTCTCAGGCTGAGCTTGACCATTTTAGTTTTCCTTTGGCCCCAGGAAAGTGAGAGTCTCACTTTTAAAATAACTCCAGGTGTCTGATCTGGGAGCATCTTGGGATCTTGGCCATCTTGCATCGACCAAAAGTATTTGTTTTCATGTTTGATCAGTCTTTGTGTTTCTTTCTGTGATCATTATTTGTATATGTTCAGGGTCTACGATCCTTACAACATATTTGTGGCTTCATGTTAGACATTCTACTAGGTTCACGCATCACTTGGTTACTTCATGCATGAGATTTTGTAGATTCTTGGTGAGACTGTCCTAATATTCATGTTTCTGACTAGTTTTCATGTTTTCCAATCTTGCAAAGTTTTTATCGACCAACGAAGCTTAACTACTTGTTATTGGATGATGTTACATTTTTGGCCAACCTACATGAGGGATCACCTTTCATACTTTATTCATTGGAACTTGATCCTGATGATTTGGGTCCTAACCTATTGTTGTAACACATTTTCTTTCTTATTGGGAAATGTGAACTTTCTAGGCCAACCTGATGTTTGTGAAGGATTTATAGGCTTATAGATTTTTTCCTAAAGGAGAAGAGTTTCATAAGATTATCTTGTTGTAACTATAGCTAAGGATTTGGTAAGGGGTTTCTGATTGTACTCAGGCCTGTATGCATGGCATGTATGATTGCATGTTGTAGATCCACTGTATATGATTTTCTAATGATAATAAAGAAGGTTGATCTCTCATTTCTCCCTATTTTTCTTTTTGTTTCCATTGTGTAATTCATGCTGCAAGGATCAAATAGATATCTTTCAGATCCCTCCATCCTTGAATTCATCAGTGGTTTAGGGAAAGTGAAAGAGAAATCTTGTTCTTGAAATTCCAAGTCCACACCTCGATTCACAACCCTTTATGTCACCCATGTGGGTGTTATTCTCTTTGATGACATTCCAAGGATATATGTTTCATTCTCTACTGGCTGATTACACTCCACTTGTGAATTTGAAAGAGAATGAAAAATTTGAGCTATGTTTTTTGCCACATCTTCATGACACATCAACTCCATATATGCTTAGCATGTTTTGCATTGCACAAACATCTTTTCCACCATTAATTATTGGCATTATGATAGTTTTGGAGGAGATATGCAAAGCGGTCATGAGTGGTGGTGTAGGAGAATCTAGGCTAACTCTCATTCTCAATTTTGGTTGTTTTTTTTACTAACCTTAGAAATTTGGGAGTCCTTTTTTAGGCCTTATAAGGTCTTGATAGTTTGTACGTAGGTGGACTTGACTAGGTTCAGTTCACCCTAGTTGTTTTTTCTTTTATAGTGTTTAGTGGTTTAGTTAGCCTAAAATGGGAATTTAGGTCTAAAAGCCTAGAAGGATTAGAAAAGATTGGATTTGTGCCTAAAATGGCCTTTATGATTTTTTTACATCATTTGGTATAGGTTAGAGGTCATAAGACTTAGTTTGGATAAGTATTGTAAATGTTGTCAAAATGTTGTCATGACAATATTTGCAACTTTGCAAAGTTGCATGATAACATTGGCAAGAAAAGATGTTTTTAGATGGATGAGGCTTGGTAGTTATTGTAACTACCTAAAATCATGGGAAAATCATATTTAGCCACCAAGAATCCCATTTCCCGAGGTTAGAGGATGTAGTGTAAGATTTTGAAATTGCAAGAAAAGCTTTGTTTACTGATTTTGCGCACAGACGACTATTTTGGATTACTAGTACTATAGAATGGATTGAATCACTGAATGTTGTGTTGGATTATAGGAGTTAGAATATTTATAGTACATTTTTTTTTGGTTTGGATTTTATAAGTGTTCATTTGTATAGTTGGTCAAAATCTTTTGTTAGTTCACAATTTACTGGTGTTGTTCAGACATTTTTAGGGAAAATGGCTCCCCCATATATCTCCATCATGAAAATCATCACGGACCTAAGATATATGGAAGGGAATACATTCTATAGTGTACATATGGAAGGAGGATCTCAAAAAATCAATTTAGCTAATTTTAGAGACAAGCCCTAAGTGAGTCCAGTGTGCCCAGTTCGGTGTATGTCAATTAACTAGATGTGTTTGATTGCAAGGATATAGGATTCAGAGTAAAACCAAGCATGGTTTTGTGTTCATTGGGGTTATAAAGAGACCTCATAGCCATATTAGTCCTTTCCCAATCCATTCAAGTACTTTTTCAATCATAAGTCACTTGACTGGTCCTGACTAGCCCAATTAGCCCTAGTTGCCCTTAATTCTAGGGACCTACTGTACGAAGATACTAGAACCTTAAGACCTTAAAAATATCTCATGTCTTGGAAAAGAGTAATATAATATCACATTTTTTGTGGGGTTGTTTGGGAAAGTTTTACAAGAAGTGAGAAAAACCGGTCAAATAGGGCTAGTAGGAGCATTAGGCCTAAAAGCCAAGTTACAAGGAGAACTGGGAGATCATTTGTGAAGACTATGATACCCAATCATAAATGGGATAATATGAAGTCTAAGAATAATTTTAACATGAGTTATATCCTTGTAAACACTTTTTAAGGAAAGGAGACCAAGAAGGCACTTGGAGTCATCCAATAAGGAGTATAGGACAGTAGTGAAACTAGTTGGTAGATAACCCTAAGTGAAGCACAAGGATATTATCTCTTAGAGAGGTGTTGGAGAATTCCTAAATCAAATAATTAAGGCCTTGGAAGATCCTATAAGGAAGATAAGGATCTTGTGAAATCTAGGAACAATTAGAGTCCTAGAAGCTTGTGCAAGCACACTTTAGGGTGTATTCTATCAGATTGGTATCAGAGCCAATAAAATTTGGCTTGTGGTGAATGTTTCAACCAAGAGAGGCCATAGGAGAGTCTATAATGGTGAAAAATTTATAAATTTCAAATAAATTGGATGATCAAGAAGAAGATAATATGTTTCTCGGAGACACATTGGCCCATTTAGAGCATAAATTGGACCAAGTGGAAGAGAAGATTGATGAAGTCAAGGATAAAGTTGAAGGCAAGAGTAAAGATAGCCATAGATGATGAGCTCCCTGAACCAAACCCTATCTTGACTAAAAAACCCCTCTTGAAAGCCTTAAAAGCCTTAAGTGGAAAGGCATTGGAAGGAAACCCTATCTTTAGTGGAAAAATGGAACCAAACGTAGTCCTAGATTGGATTGAAGGAGTTGAGAACCACTTTGAGTGTGATGGGATAACAGAATCCCAAAAGGTAAAAGTGGCAAAGGAAATACTTAGAGTGTTTGCACTCACTTGGTATAAATTCATCAAAGATGAGAGGGAGAAAGAAGGAAAGAAACTCATAACCACTTGCAAATCTATGCTAGCCAAAATCGGAGAGGAATATGTGCCAGAAGATTATAAAATTCAATTACACAAGAAAAGGAAAAGTTTAAGGAAAAAGGAATTGGATGTCAACACTTACACTAAGGAGTTTTAGAGGTTGTGTATGAGGTCAAGAGTTGGAGAAGATGAAAGTGTGAAGGTAGCTAGATACCTCAACGGTCTAAGATGGACTATTCAAGATGAGTTGAGTTTCCTGACTCCTACCACAATCCAAAGATGCCACCTGTTGGTAAATAGATTGTTCTTTTTGAATGTAACTCTAAAATACCCAAAATATTTAAGAACCATTGAATTCAACAGTTGGGAAATAGTTATTCGAACCTATTTTCCCTCTGAATTTGAAGGTACAGCTCCCTTATGTGAATGATCTACAATGAATATTGATCTTTCCTAACCTAACAGAGGTATGCTCTTAACTCGAGAGTAGGAGAGGTAAACCAAGCTAAACCTAGACAAGAAATAGCTCAAGCGCAGTAAGTCCAACTCTAAATCTAGCCAATTCTGAGATCTCATCAGTGAGACTAACTCCCAAAACTGGTAATGCATGAATAATTACTAAAAACACAAATAAAAGATTGAAGATTAACAATGCAATGATAATGAATCGATCTATATCTCAGGAACATTCCCAAAACTTAGGATAACAATTGATTTTCCCCTTAATTAGCTGTATCAAATCATAATACAGAACTCTGGTTTGAATACAGATTGCAAATCTAACTCAAAAGAAACATTTGAATTCAACAGAAAGATAAATGAAATGCAATGGAATAGTTAAAGAAATGGCATTCAAATATACACAATTGACTCAGCAAAATGCTATCTTTCACACCAAAATTTAGCCGACCTTTGTATTGATTTTGGAAATAATACATATAGAGTTCCAGATGGGACCATTACAAAAAGGGGTAACCAAAACGGTTCAACTTCCCTAACCAGAAATTATAACCAAAGTTTTATCCATTACAAAACTAACAAAAATAGTACAAGGGGGAATATATCTAAGATTTAGTTTCCTTCCCCTTATCTAATTTTTTCCTATAGGTAGTTACAACAGTGATGACTTGGATGAGCTCTTCATGTCTATTGACGTGGACATTGGTGTAACGGACGATCCATCTGGAATGTTCTTTGGCTAGGGTCTTGATCACATCTGTCTGATCTTTCAGTTCCTCCATATCCCTAAAGATGCATCCACTTAATTGCTGGAGCTCTGGCACCTTGTCTAGATGAGAAGAAGACTGCTTCGCTAAATTATGCAGATAATATGTGAATGACTTCTGCATGTTGACTACTCCAACCATTGCTTTACCTTGACCACTGGTTTTTGATTCTGCATGAATTCCTAAGAGGAGTTTAAAATCTTTACTTTGTTCTTCTTGGACCTTAACATCTGTTTGTTGTAACCCCGTCTCAGCCTGAATGATCATCTCGATCTTAAACTCTAGAATTTAGATCCATTCAATCAAAGGCTCATCTCCCTTTTGTAGAATCTTAGCCTTTAGGGATTCCTTATTCTTCATCTTCACTGCCACATGCAACATGACTATGCATTCCTGGCATCTTACTCTTTCTACCGTGAGAGTCTGCAAATTCTTACCAATGTTGTTCCTCTCTGTTTCTAGCCTTAGAAGAGTATTACCTAGTTGTTCAATAATTGCTACACCTTCAGACTTGACCCTCTCAATCCACCTTTTACCAATCTTCCCATAATGTTGATCTTCTTGCAACTTAGCCAAAATGGCTTGGTTCTCTGTAGTACTGGGATCAAAAGAGGTTTGGGTGCTGGGAGCACTTGCAATAGGAGTGAGAAGCTATCTGATGAAGTTGATTAGTTGAGCCACTTTTTCCTTAAGCTAAATTTTGGAAGTCTTGAGATCTTTGAGCTCTTCCTCTATCACTACATTAGTGGATTTCCACCAGTCCACCTTGGTATCATGGCAAGCCAGTCCCATATCAAATTACTGCAACTGAAAATTTGAGGCCGTCATATCTTTGAGTTTGTCCTCCTTAGTGGGCTTAGCTACTTCCATGGTGAAATGCCCAGTCTCAGGATCACGACCCAGAGTAGAAATCATCTTCACTTTCTTTTGTTTTCTTGTAGTGGCCTTGGGCTAAAGGGCCCATGACAGAGTGTCTATGCTGGGATTTCCTTCCCCCACTCTCTTCCTTTTGCGCTCTAGAGTGTTGGCTATCCATGAATCTGCGCTGGTAACTTTGTTGGCAGAAACCAACTCTTCAATGAACAACTTCCTTATGAGCGGAGGAGTAGCTTTAGGTCAGGAAGTGAATGGATTCACTAAAGAGGGTGAAGAGGAGATTAATTTAACAACTTGATCAACCTCTTGTTGCTCCCCACCCCTTTTATCTGATTCTGTAGCAGAGGTACTAGGGCTATCATCTCCTACTTCAACTATGACAGGGGATACCCGCCTTGGATTTTCTTAAGTCAAGGTCCCAGCTCGAGTCTCCACAGCAATAGCTCTAGCTGGCTATTCAGACTCTGTAGTTTTAGGGAGCTCAGCTGTGGACTTGATTGGTTTTGTTGAGACTGCTTCTACAGTGGCTCCGATGTCTGGAAGAGGGCCCTCTACATAGGTCTTCTCTAATGGGATGGACTTCTCAGGGGGTTCATCCCCTCCTCCCGATGGTTGACTTAATCCTTTTGCAACTGTTGGGATTGTTGCTAATGAAGTGGTTGCAGTGTCAGAAGTATCCTTTGTCAGGGTTCACTGAGTGGGAGGCTTCCTTTCTCACCTTTTCCTTCGGCCTGCAGTCCATTCAACCCATTGTACTATTCTTTTGAAAACCCCCCCCCATCAGAGCATTCAAGTCACTTACAGCTTGATCCAACATAGGCTCGGAGCTGATAGGGGTGAACTTTATCTTCTCCAGATATGTATCATCATACAGGTGATTGCCATCATCTTCTAGCCCCTCTATTGCAATGTTAACATTGAACCTTTTGATCTGTTCAATGGTTAACCGGGCGTAGAAACTCTCCCTGCTCTCCAATTCGTCACTGCAATTAGCCCAGTAGTCTTCAATATCAGGTACATGGTGAATTGCCTGACTCATCTGCAAGACATCTCTGGCATAATTGACTGGGTCATATTGCGGCCTTAGAACATCATAGGTTTCCAAAGAAAACCTCTTCGAGAATGTCTTAAGAACATTCTTCGCCTCTGACCAGGATGCACAAATGTAAGCTCTAATGGTCATTGGGAATTTGTAGCCTTTCTTCTTGGCCTCGGTATATATCAGATTCACCTAGAGCACCTGCCTCATCACCTCGATCAGCACGATCATGTGAGTAGGGTACCTAGGCAGCTTCAAAGGAAAGTCATCAAAACCTGCAAGACAAAGATATGAGAAATCCCTGAACTGAATAAAATAGCATCCAAATTGACTTATAAAAGCCATGGCTTCAGGAGAAAATCTCCTCTCCGGACAACCTTGTAGTTCCCTACACAGTCTCATTGTAAAGGTGTCATTTACTATGAGATAATCAGCATAACTATTTTGTAGTTGCAAAGAAGGGAAAAAATCATAGCTTTTTACATCATCTGGAAATTCCTCTAACCTAGGGAGCCCTGGCCAAATTTGAATCATAGCCAAAATATACAAAAGGACCGAAGACATATAGAATTCATTCTGGCGCTTGGCTCTAATGAGGGCATCTGAGAGATTCTCACTCACCATAAGGGCCCAATCAATGAAGTGATGCTGGGAGAAGATTATTTGAACTAGGAAGAAATGCTGCTCAACAAAGTTAAGGGCTTCGCTCTCACCTCTAATCCTGTGAAGTAATACCAGAATATCCATGATCTCTGGCTTCAGGTTTGCACCAAATAATGTTTTGGGCAACTTGCCCTTGGCGCTCTTTGGTTCTTTAAACCATGACTTCATGATCTCTTTCTTCCATACGAGTCTCTTCATTGAATATTCAGAGACTGCTCGACTGAAATTCATCTCAAGTATTCCATTTGTTCTAGAATACGGAGGAAATTCTAGATGAACTCTCTATCAATATAGAGGAGCACCGTATTGTCAGGCAGAAGAATTTGCTTGGTTTCTGGGTTGTATCAAGCTATACGTTCCTAGACCAATTCAGGAGCTTGAACTGCCACAGGAAAACTAGTGGCTTCAACTAACCCACTCTCCTTAATCTTTTATGTAATAGGATGCATCTGATCCACCCTCAATCTATTCTAGAAGTTCTGCATATCAAAGAACTTCAATGAGGTATCTAAGATTTTGTGCCAGTCAGAGATGATGTCGTTCATCCTGTCGAATCCCATGAATCTGGAAGCCATGTGAGTATGATTTAATCCAGGAATTACAAATTTCTCTTCGAGATGCTGAGATAATGAGCAACTGATCATAGAGGCTTCAAATTCAAACAATTTGGCAAACAAATGGTGGTTCCTATTCAAAATCTTCAACTGATTTTATACTTTTTGAATTCTTACCGTTTAACGGCTGACTTCCCACACCACACAAATGAAAAGACCCCTACATTAATGAAGAAGTCCTTTATGAAGTAAAATGGCTTTATTTGAATTAATTACTTTACTCTACATGTCGTTAGGAAACATCTTTTCACTTTAGTAACCGTAACGGTAACTTTCTCAAAGCGGCAGAAATTTACTTTTCTGCTTCTCCTTTGGGCGAAGAAATACTTTTGTAGTGCTCTCTGTTTGAAAATCTGCCAAAGGAGAAATCTGGCCTATAGGGGCATCAAAATGATATGTGTTGATTCCATCAGCCTTCTTTATATGTTGGATTCCTCATGAGATATATTTTTCCTCAAAATTCCTTCACATTGATAGTTTGGCAGAAAACACACTTCGCGAGTCGAAACCCGCCTGTAGGAGTAGCGGAGAAGCCATTTTCTAATTTTTAGCCTATACGCTAGCTCCATGAACCTTTCTTTCCTCTATCATTTCTTTTATTTCCCATAGGCTCGATCTGAGTGCTCAAATCTTTCTTGTTCCCAACCTTCTCATTTTCCATCTTTACTTGCCCATGATACTCTTAAGTCTGTCAATTGCAGAAAACACACTCTGCAGGTGATTTTCCACCATGGAGAAGCTAAAATTTGATTTCCCGCCAATGCTGCAAAATGAAGATATGCGGCAAAATATTTCCTCTATATATGTAAGACTGAGGTTAGAATCTTTCAAACCATGGCCTTTATCAGATTGGGGGCCTAACCTACCCAATAAAAACATGATCTCAGACACAGATTTCCCTCGGCTTACGAAGGAGAAGTCAAACTTGGGAAATCCGATAAAGGCCTTCTAGCTTAAAGGGATCTCTAGACTTAGACTCCAGACTCACATGAAACTTCCAAGACTACTACTACACATTAAACATCCACTTTTGTCTTAAGGTATAAAGACCAAAAGTGGGGCAACACCACCAACTTGTAGTTAAGGTGAAAGAAAAATTGAATAAGAAACAAGACACAAGCAATACCAGAGGTAGAGGAAGAGAAAGAGATGATAGAGGCCAAAGAAGTAGATATGTGTCATGCCCAAAATTTTTACGCCCAAAAACGCAACAACTTTAAAAAAAAAAAAAAGATTAGGCAATATCTAAAGGGTCACAATCAAGGGTTTACTAATCGTAATAAGTTAGAACTGCACGTATACAGGATTACTGGGTTGAATTTTAATGATATGACTTGAAGGGTCAATGGGTATCATGTCATTAAGACAACATCTCTCAATCCCTAAATCAAAATAACTAAATATAGTTTTAGGTTAAATGAGTCCTCTAGGAGGGATAACATAAACCTTCGCAAAGTTGTACCCTGACGTCTCCCAGAAGATTAATCTACCCAGTGATAATAATTCCTATTGACTAGACAATCTAATGTTTTCGTCACTAGATAATACTTATAACACTAAAATTTAACTATACAAGTGTTCCCACAATAACACTATTTTTACAGAGGCCATTATACTGGCCACATATAATGGTCCCATAAAAATAGCATTATCAGCTTATTTATTAATTAAATATATTATCTTGACTTTTTAATTAATGGCTATGTTAAATTGATTTTCGTATAATAACTTATAATTTAAATCCCAAGGCTAGAAAAATCTAGTTAAGAGATTAGAAGAATTTAAAGTCAAACTTTGAATTGCAATAGTATAATTAATATTTTAATATACTGAATTCTTGATTCACAACAAATTCCCTTTTAAAAGATGAACTCAAAGGAAATAATAACATTTATTAATTCGTTTGTTGAGTGCAACTATACCATTCTAGTAATTATTTATAATTCATTTAATTTATAGGACAACTAATAGGATTTTCTATTAGCTATCAACTTAGTGTAAAAAGGGTAATTTATTAAATTAATTTAATTACCTCGATATTACTATACATGTTATATTATATTTACCCATTAATCATTTTATTAAATCATCTTATTTAACAAAAGGTTAAACCTTACAATAACATAATTAAATGCCCTATACAAAAAAAACATGAGATTAAAAATTTCCATTTAAAAGATATTCTAAAATCAAAAGGAAAAGCAATATTTTAAAAAAGACTATGTTTTTCCCTCTCATTTTGAAATCCCTAACCCTAATTCAAATTTAGGGTTAGGGTCAAATATGAGATAGTCAAAATATTCATCTTCTTGTTTTCTACTCTATTTTTCCTTCCACTAAAACCCTAGCCTCTCTTTTATTTTTATTTCCTTATGGAATATACAGGTGTGGCAGCCATGAAAGGAGCTAAAAGGATGTTATTCAAGGAAGCTTGTATATACATATTAATATTTACATACACTTACATTTATGTAAGTGTGTGTGTGTGTGTGTGTGTGTGTATAAACCCTAGGTTGCAGGTTTTAATGGCGGTGGCCGACAAGAGAAATGATGGCGTTGTTATGGGGGGGTTTATTTTAATGGACGGAGGATAGAAATCGTGCCCCCTGCCTTTTCTATTTGTGGCGGGCTAGGCCGCGTGACCACCGGCCGTAAGGGCCACGACTATGGCAGGCGGAGCCGACACCCAGCGCGAGGGGGTAGGCCCCTTCCCCTCCATCGCCTCCCTTAAAGGGAGAGAGGGGAGGATGGGGGTCGTGGCCTCCTCCCCCATCATTTTTTTTTTTTTTGTTTTTTTTTCTATTTTTTAAAACAAAACATAACTTTCATTTTATTAAACCCTTTTTTATACGTAATATATATATGTGTGTGTGTGTATATATGTATATATATAGAATACATACATAACACAGCATGATACAAAAGCTTATTTATGCAAGTAGCAATTAAGATTATATTGTTTCTATCCTATTTCATTTCTTTTATGAAACCAGAATTCTTTACATAAACTCTATATATATATATACCTGTTTGCAAGACTAAAATACCAAAGAGAAGGAAATTCAATTCTTAGAAACAAGGAATGTAAAACAGATTATCTTATTTAAACTACATTTTTTTTTGTTAGTTACTTGTTTACACTACTAATGAGTAACTATATACATGGGTAAAATATGGAGACATGACTTCAGAAATTTCAAAATTGTAGAAAAGCCAACCACTATAACAATTAATATATTTTTAGAATAGATGCATCTACATTAAAACAAAAGTAGATCTTTTCTTTCTTGAATTCTTTGCAGCATATTAAAACTAAAATATAACTCAATGGTGTTCTTCCTTCATTAATTTATTTATCATCTTTACATTTCTTTTCAAATAACATCACCACTTAGGAAGGGTGTGTTTCTACTCATCTACACAATAACCTTTTGTTGACAATAGCATAACTTGTTCAAAGCAAATTACTTTCAATGTCTTCATGACCACTAATATACAAATTTCCATTTAATCCCTCAAGGGCTTTACACACACATAAAGAAGTGCAAAAAGAACCACAAGGAATTACATCTTCTTCCATATGTAGCCTAAACACTTCATGCAGCTCCTCTTCAAAAAAAAATCTGCAAAAAGAACAAAACAAGGGAAACTCATGGGACCATGGGCTGCTCACCACCCAACCTAGGCCTCTTAAGAGGCCACCCCTGAGCTTGGGGAACCAAACAAAGGAGGGATACAAACATGAAAACAAGAACAAGAAAGAAACATTCAAAAAACTCCCCACCAAGGCTTTGCACAATGGGTTTCTCATTAACCCTATATGGGGTGAAGTGGACCAAATACCCAACGGAGAAGGCCATACCGAAAAATTCATAATCCAAGCCCTCACATGGCTTTCAAAACACCTTCCTTCCCAAAATCAACCCAAGTTCATCATTATGCCCTTATGACCCCCAAAAGAAGAAACAACAAGGAAGGCTTCATGGAGCCCATACTCCATGATTTTTCCCTCTCCTCCTTGAGGAGAGACTCTATACCAAGGGTTTTCAAAACTCCTTCACCCCCAAGGATACTCTTCCCTCCCAAGGGTGATTGAGCCTTGAGACTCCCATTAACAACATATACAAGAATAATGAAAAACCAAATACTCACATCAACAACAACAACAACAACATAACATTTATTACAAGTTCATAACTACAATATTTACACAAGACACAAACACATTCATCCTTTTGCAAGCACAAAATAACACTATAAGAAATGATTTGCAATAAGTCCACCAACCTAGATCCAAGCTTAAGGCAAGATAGTTGTAGAAGAGCTCCCTTTTAGCCTAAGTCCTCCTTTCCAAGTCACCAACTCTAGCTATGTCTCTAAGTTAGAGAGTGGGTGTTCAAACTCTTCAACATGGAGAGCCCCCACTAAAAAGGCCACTAGAAACTAATGGGGAGAAGGAAAGTCCTCTAATTGGTCCCTCTTCCCTAAACACTTACACCTTTCTAAAAAATGGATCCAAAAAGGTCAATAATGTCTTTGCACAAAGATGGAAGGGTGGTCTATCCAAGTTCAAGCCTCACAAGAGTTGATTTTCGTCCAACTTGGGAAACCAACTTTTTGGAAGGGTCACATGGTCATCCAGAGGCTATCCTAGGGTTAAAATTGCCCTTATCTATTGGTATAACAAGTGGGCTACCTAAAAATGACCCCAACACACCCCTAGGCACTTTCTAATCCCTCCAAAAGACCACTATAAGAGTACTTTCGAAATTCTAATGAGATGACCACACCCCCATCTCCCAAACCAAGGTATGCATATGGGGATTCACTAATGTACTTACCTAGGTAGGTGGACAACCATTCCCAAATTGACATGTCATGGCCTTAAGTACAAATCACAAGTGTCAAATGACACACACAACATCTACACATCACTAGGCCATGTCATGTCCACTTGGGCAAAAAAAATCACAAGGAAATAAGAAAATACATTTAAGGACTACATTTTCAAAATCAACCATATACATTTATGAATTAAATCACGATACAACAAGGTCTTGTCTCTCATTAGTTGCAACCTTGGCTCAAATTGAGTTCACATATTCCTTTGTTTGGTTCCCTGGATAAAATACCATGGTCTCATACCTACACACTCAATTCAAATATCAGTAGTCCGAGGAGATAAACATATATATCATAAAGGATAAAGCAATATTCAAAACTTAAGGAAAACATCAACATACTAAGTTTATTACTTAAGATCACAAGAAAATAGTAATTTCATTTTACGCATACAACATAAGGTGAGATTCACATTGCATGATACCTAAATTTAATATCCATTTTTAATAATTCTCCTATCATCAATAACCCATAACTTAATCATAATGTATTTCCAAATCAATTGTTTCAAAAATAAATGTCCATAATAGAAAACATAATATAGTCCATAAGGTGCATCATAAAGTATCATGTGTCCATCATCCCAAATTGATCAATCCATGGCATAAAGCATAAAATCCATAAGGTCCATAGTGCATCAAAATGTAAAGTATCATATGCTAAATCTATCATAAGTAGAAAAAACTGGAAAACTACGATGGGGTGAGGCCTCACAATATGGTGGTAGAAGTTCAGAATCCAAGACTTGAGGAGAGACTAAGCTGACTAAACAACAAGAGGAAAGCTCAAATAGAGGAGGCTTTAATAGAGGAATAGGCTCTAATATTAATTGGAGAGGAAGAAACAATAGCCAAGGAATAGGTTCTTACTTTTCAACCATGAAATGCTATCATTGCAATCAAATGGGACATCCTACCTATAGGTGTCTAGAGAAAGGCTCTACTTCCCAAGGGAGTGATAAGAGAGTCAAATTTGTTCAAGAAGAATCTAGTGGTGGTAACAAACACCCTGAAGTACCCCTAGAGTCAGAAGAGGGAGAAAATCTTATGATAAGGAGAACACTAATTAAAGAACTAGTGAAAGAAGAACCAAGTCAAAGAAGATAACTATTCAAAGTGAAATGAAAAATGATGGGTAAAGTGTGTAAGATTATCATAGACTCAGGGTATACTGATAAAATTATGTCAAAGGAGATAGTTAGTAAACTCAAAATGAAGAGGATTCCACATAGTAATCCATACAAGGTTACTTGGTTGAATAAAGGACAGCATGTCCTTGTGAATGAACAAGCATGGGTGGACTTATCCATTGGAAGATACAAAGACAAGGTGTTATGTGACTTCCTACCTATGGATGCATGTCACCTTTTACTAGGAATCCCATGGCAATTTGACAAACAAGCCATGCACGATGGAGCCAAAAATGCATATTCTTTCATGTAAGATGGTGTGACTTTCAAAATACAGTAATTGTTGGAAGAAGGAGAAGTGAAGCCCACAGGACCTAATGTTTTATTGGTGAGTTAAAAGGAGTTCCTAGAATCTCTATAAGAAGGAGAGGGAGTATGATATGCTTTGGTTTTGAAGCCAAAAGAATAATATGCAAAGAAAATAGTTAAGAAGACAAACATTCCTATAAAAGTACAAGAGTTACTTAAGAAGTAAAAATACATTATCAGTGATGGACAACCATAAAACCTACCCCCTAATAGATCTATTAGCCACCAAATAAAATTCATTCCTGGAGCTACCCTACCTAATAAGGCTTCCTATAAGATGACCCCTCAAAAAAATGAGGAAATTGCCTAGAAAATCCAAGTTCTCCTAAACCAAGGCCTCATTAGAAAGAGTATAAGCCCATGTGTTGTTCCCACTATCTTAGCACCCAAAAAGGGAGGAACTTGGAGGCTATGCACTAATTCTAGATCCATTAACAGAATCACCATTAGGTATAGATTCCCTATCCCTAGGATAGAAGACCTAATGGATTGTTTAGGAGGAGAAAAATAATTTACTAAGATTGACCTAAAGAGTGGTTATCATCAAATTAGGTTCAAGGAGGGAGATGAATGTAATACTGACTTCAAAACCATAGAAGTTTTATATGAATGGCTTGTAATGCCATTTGGACCATCAAATTCCCCATCTACATTCATGAGGTTGATGAACAAAGTTCTCAAGGAATACATTGGTAAGTTTGTTGTAGTGTATTTGGATGATATCCTAATCTTTAGTAGGACTAAAGAAGAACACCTAAGGCATCTGCAAATTGTGTTTAAGAGACTGCATGAAGAAAATATAATGATCAATTTGGATAAGTGTGAGTTCTTAAAATAGGAGCTAGTGTATCTTTGTTTTGTGTTGTCTCAATGAAACCTTAAGATAGATCCAAGCAAGGTAGAATCCATCATCAACTAGCCTACCCCCAAAACTACAACATAGGTGAGAATCTTTCATGACTTAGCTCAGTACTTTAGGAAATTCATTAAGTAGTTTAGTGTAATTTGTGCTCCTATGTTGGTTGTGCAGGAGGACCCTTAAGGTCTATTGAAAGATCTTAATCATTTTTGGCTTGTAGGTTGGTTTTCAAAACCCTTCATGAATAAGTACTAATCTTATAAATTCCCTAGTGTGTTTTGAGGTGTGTTAATGATTAGGAAAGATTAGGGTTGATTAGTGTTTGAGTCTAGTTGATTCTAGGAGTCGAAGGCCTAGAAATCAACTCAAAAGTCAAAGAGTTGACCAAAGTCCCAAATTGGGAAGATTTATAATGTTTAGTTTTTTTCTATCCATTTGAGGTCAATTGGTAAAGTTTGGAACCAATTAGGACACTCAAAATGTGAAAATTACAATTTTGACAAAAGTTGTCAAAGTTGTCATGACAACATTTCCTAGACTTTAGGAATCGGCCATTAATGTGCCCAAATCCTGACCAAATGGTCCAAAAAGATGGGATAGGAGTATATAAGGTGAATCCAACCCTAATCTGATAGTTAGATTTTATTTTGTACAGACTGATTACAAAGAAGAATCAATTTTGCAGTTTAATTTTGTGACAGAGCCATCATCCATCACTTTATTGGATTGAATGGACTGAATGAATGATTGGATAGTATTTTAAATGTAGTTTCCAAGATTTTTTTGGTATTAGTTTGGTATATTGTACTTTCTGGTTAGATTTGTTAAATTATTTGTGTTTTGCAAGTTCACTGGCCAGTTTTGGTCCAATTATGTAAAAGATGGGTTTTTTTGGAGTTTTCGTGGTTCAAACTCCATGACCACTTGGAATCCATTAGAGCCTTGTACATATTTTATAGATATGTCTTTTGGAGTGTGTGTGTGCAGGGGAGGTCCAAGAACAACCAGGCCCTAGGTGGGTGGTAAGCATTTTGGCTAGGGTAACTGGATACAACAATGGCAATGATGATTGTAGTATGATTGGTCTAAGCCAATCAAGGTTGGAGGAGTGAGGATACATGTGGTTTAGATCTTCTATTGGAAGGAGAAGTTTGGAGGAGTCTAACTGATTGGAGAAAGAAGACCAAGTTGTCAAACTAGTCTACATGCCTTTGAAACCCTTGTTTTTAGGGGTTTGGTAGAAATCTACTGTACGGACACCATTGAGATTTGAGACCTAGAAAATATTCAAGGGGAGGAAAAACCCACATATAATATCCAATTTTTTTCTAGGATTGTTAAGGGTTTGTGGGATCAAGAACACCTTTTTTAGTGATTTGGAGGGCTAATAGGCCTAAAAAGACTACAAGGGCCAAAGAGCTTGATTTTGGGTCTCGATTGGAAAATGGTTGAAGGAATCATCAAATTGGATCCATATGAGTTTTATTAGACCTAAGGGGAGTGGGAAAACCTAACCTTGGGTAGTTGAGACCATTGGAATGATAGGAGGCTTGTGAAGTCATGGTTGCAAGAAAGCTAAGAAAGAGTGAAAGGAGTGGAGTTTGAAGTTGGTGGGAAGTTCCTAGGGAGTTAGAGGATTAGGAAAAAATCCTCTAGTTAGGGTAGAGAAAGAGACCCTAAGAGAGACCCAGTGAAGGTCTTGGAGAGAGCCAAAAGGTTCTAGGAGAGGAGCTCCTCATCAAATTGGTATCAGAGCCATTGAAAGGCTTGGGTGATTGAATTGGTGTATGTCAGATTGGAGTGAGTCCGTAGGTGAGTCCAGCATGGTGACCAATGCAGAGTTGGCCAAAGATTTGTCAGAGAAACAAATCAAAAATAGGCTTCTTGAAGAAGCAATGGAGGAAATGAAGATAAAGATGGCAGAAGTGGTTGAGACTGCTAGTAAGTTGAGAGAAGAAATGCATGAAGGGATAGATAAGGGAAAGAAACCAGTGGAAGAGGAAATAGAACCAGAGCTTGATCCTCTTCTACCTGAGGAACCATTCCTCAAAGCACTTAGGACATTGAGTGGAAAGGCTCTAGAGGGCATCCCAATATTCTCTGGAAAGATGGATGCTGAAATGGTTATGGAATAGCTTGAAGGAATGGAGAATCACTTCGAGTGTGATGGGATTACAGAGGCCCAAAAGGTGAAGATAGCCAAGTCAAGGCTAAGAGGGCAAGTACTTACATGGTGGAAGTTCTTGCAGGAAGAAAGAGAGAAAGAGGGAAAGAAGCCCATAACAAATTGGAAGACAATGATGGCAAAAGTGAAGGAGTATTATCTTCCAGAGGATTATGACATCTGTTGACGGGGTTTTGCTGACCGGGTCCGCCAACAGTCATAAGTTGTCACCGGGTTCTGGGGAAATTGGCCAACTCCGCCTGTAAAGGCTGTCTGGGGGAAATAAATCCTCCAGGCCTTCAAGCACCTGGGTGTCGGGTCACGACAGTGCGGGGCTCAGTTGGGAGAGGTGATTGTTTTCGAGGGGGATAGCTGGTTTTGTCAACTCATCCTCTCTAGAGATTTGATCAAAGTAGGGTTTTCCCGAGCGTTCTATACTTAGCAAATAAAGCAAAAAAGATCCTACAGGGTTAGAAGCATTTCATCTAACTACAGTCATGTTAAAATGTCTAGAACATCAATAATACTCTGGTAAACTACACTAAATACCGAAGGAACACATAACCATCAGTTAGCATTTTATCAGTAGCAGGAATAAAGAGGTCGTTAATCTACTTTAACATACCAGAGTAAAAGACATAAAGAACATTAAAACATGAAATACCATTAACTCAGAAGCGGGAATGTCAACAACATCATTGCCAAGAATTCTTCCTTCTTCATTAATATTCAGTCCAGCAAGCACTGGTGCATGATACAATGGTGGCTCCAGGGGAGCATCTAACTACTAAGAACCGAACAATGGAGCATTGAGCTCTACAACTAAAACCAGAAATTACTTTTCTATTGCTATGGACAATAAAATCATCAATTTCGTCGACCCTTGGAAATGGGCCGATCTGCCTATTTATACCACTCTCTTAACCCTAACCCTATTTACATCATGTCTCAATAAAATACAATATCCGGGGGCTGGTACTACCTGCGCCACCCTACAAAAGACCTGGAGATGGAATAGGTCTGTCATGTCAGAAGAATAAGATAAGAATATACATCAGAAGAATCGGTCTCGAGA
>MU226121.1:123271-134782 GCA_018584345.1 Thuja plicata
ATATATATATATATATATATATATATATATATATATATATATATATATATATATAAGTAGAGTTGTGAGATAAAACTTTGAACTTATAAATAAAATTATTTTATATACAATCTGATCAAATTAACATGGTATCAAAGCAGGTATAGGAAAAAGATCAGATCAAATTTTCAATAAAGAAATCTAACTACCATATTTTTAGAAAATTTTATATTTGACAAAATGGTGAATGGAGTTAGACTTGAAGACAAACTTGAGGGTGCCTCGAATTTTGTAGCATGGAAATTTTAGATGATGCTTATGTTTAAAGAATATGAGTTAAACACTATGGTGGAAAATGCAAACCCTGAACCTAGTGGGAAAGATGAAAATATTCAATAGGAAAAGAACAACACCAAAGCAATGAAATTATTGGTAGATAGAGTGAAATATCACATAGTACCTATTATCATCAAATTAGACTCAGCATATACTATGCTCAAAGCCCTAGAATACATGTTCAAGATCAACAACACTAGTAGGGTTCTTTCTCTTAAAAATCAACTTTACCACATGAAGATGAATAAGGGAGAGACTATCACCTCATACTTTATGAGGATAACAAATTTGAGAAATCAACTCTCCACAATTGGTTATACGTTTGATAACAAGGAACTAACAATGATAGCCCTAGATGGATTACCTATCTCATGGGAATCATTTATTCAAGGAGTAAGTGCTTGCTCCAAACTCCATAAATTTGACCGATTGAAAATAGACTGCATTCAAGAAGAGTCTAGATTAATGACTAGAGGGATCAATATGAATTCCACAAAAGAATACATTCAGATTCTAACCACTCATTCTAATAAAAAGGAGAAAAATACTAACTTCAAAATGAAATAGGACAAGGACACAAGTGGGAAATAATATTTCAAGAAAATGAGGGACATATCTAAAGTAAAATTCTATAGATGTGATAAATATGGTCATCTTGTAGTAAAGAGTCCTGATAGATCTAAACCCCAAGCTTCCTTTGTTGAAGTCAGCAAAAAAGCATGGATATGGATTCAGAGAAACTTGTATTTTACTCTACCCTATCTAGTCATGTTTCAAACAATTTAAACACCTGGGTGATAGACAGGGGGGCTTCCTGACATGTAACAGGCTTCAGAGAACATCTAGATTATGTAGATGAAAATTATGATGAAGATGTAACTATTGGAGACGATACAAATTATCCAGTAAAGGGAACTCGGACATGTATCATCAACCTCAAAACATGCATCTCACTCCAACTCACAGGTGTACTATCTGTACCTGAAATCAAAAGAAATTTAGTCTCTATTTCAGCACTCGAAGACAAAGGGTACATAATTATTTTCATGGAAGGGAAATTACTAGCTTGGCCCAAGAACTCAAGCATCAAGAATTCTCATACCATTGGAGCAAGGCATGGATGCCTCTACAATATATGTACTTCACCCTCTCAAGCCTTAATCCATGAGTCAACCAATGCAAGTGAAATTTGGCATAGGAGGCTAGGAAATTTTCATTTTCATGGCTTACCCTCTTTAGAGAAGATGGCAATAAGACTACCTAAGCTCAAACCTGAACATGAAGGGGCCCGCAAAGGTTGTGCATTAGGGAAGAACACCAAAATGACCTTTCACAATAATGAAAGTAAATCTAAAATTGTACTGGAACTTGTTCATTCTGATTTATGTGGACCTATGTATGTTTCCTCCATAGGAGGATTCTTGTATTATATTATCTTTGTAGATGACTACTCGAGGAAGACATGGATATACTTTATAAAATGTAAAGAGTCGAAAGAAATTCTTATGAGGTTTAAAGAATTTAAGGCTCTAGTAGAAAATATATCAGGGAAGAAAATTAAAATACTACGAAAAGACAATGGGAAGGAATACACGTAAGAAATCTCTAAAAACTTTTGTAAAAATGATAGGATTAAGAGGTAGTTCACTGTTCCCTACAACCCTTAATAAAACGGAGTTGCAGAATGAAAGAGCATAAATATTGTTGAGGCTGCAAAAGCCATGATGCATGATCAAAACTTAGAAACTAATCTTTGGGCTGAAGCTTCTAGTACTGTCGTATACATCCAGAATAGATGCCCATACTCCCATATAGAAAAAAAACCCTGAAGAAGCATTCACTGGAATTAAACCTAATATAAGTCACCTGAGAATATTTGGTTTTCCAGTTTACATTTACATTCCTAAAGAGAAAAGACCTAAATTAGAACCTTCCAGGAAGAAGGGAATTCTTTTGGGGTATAGTGAAACTTATAAAGCCTTTAGAGTTTACATTCCAAGGAAAAGAAACATTGAACTAAGAAGAGATGTGGTATTTGAAGAAGATATTGCATTTAAAAGATCCAAGGATGAAAATGATGAAGATTCTCAAAAGGATCCCTCTCCTAGATTTTAGAGGGAGACTCAAGAAACCATAGAAGATAATTATTTCATTGAATCCACGCATATCGCTGATGCATCTAGAGTAAATAAGAAAAGACCTATATGGGATAGGAAGATGATTGAAGAAGCATGAAATATGCAGCTCCTCCAGGAACTTTTAGAGAAAGAAAAAGACCAAATAGATATTCCAGTTATGTTTCACTCGTGAGTGAAATTACAAATTTAGAGCCCTCAAATGTAGAGGAAGCCCTTCAAAATCAAACTTGGAAGGATGCCATGATAGAAGAGTATAAATCCATTCTTAAGAATGATTTCTAGGATATTTTTGTTGGAATAATGAAAGGGTGTGTACTGAGAGGGGAGGAGTGAATAAGTACCCTTAAAAACTTTTACCAATTAACCTTAGTAATCATAGCTTGCATTACCGACCATTGTTGCTTTACTACCTCATGCATGTAATAACATAAATGTAAGTGCATGTAAACTAACATAGAAACATTCATGAAACTAATTTACACATGCCACAAGAATTTATAAAATAGAAAACCCCTGTTATAAGGTAAAAACTGTGGTGGGGTTGAAACCCACAAAGCTTCACTATCTGCAGAATGGAAGGTGTCGGTTAAGGCTACACATTTTGATCTCTTCTGATGATCTTACACTGTTAGGAGTAACATGTCAGACTTGTTAAGTCTACTCGGTTAAGAGATTTTAATAACACAATGTATGTGTGCACTCAGTTAAGAGATTTATAATAAGACTGTTAAGTCCACCTTCTTGAACGATTTCTTCTATTTGCTACAATTGTTAGAGAGCAGACAAAAATATAGATGACCTGATAAATTGCAATCTTGAATTTTTTATTACAGATCCATTAAGTTCACAAAAACAATATCACCTTACTGTGATGGCTAATACCTCTGTTCTTCTCAGTAGCATTAAATCTAGTTCTTCATAACTGAATTCTGCTTTATGTGTTCTTCTACATGAAAACCTTTTTCTGATCCATAGATGTCCTTGTGCGGCTACAATCATCATATTCTTGATTGATTACTACATCTATTTATACAATATATTGACCTAATTAGGTTTCATGCTTCTCTAGAATTAACTCTAAGATCTAAGGTTTACAACTTGACCTTGATCTCCTAGCTTGCATGTATACAATCAGTTAAACTAATTAAATCTATCAATTACACTTTTCTTGATCCTCAAGAAACGGTTGTCCAGCTAAGTGTTAGTTCTTTTTCTTGCTGATGTGAAAATATTCCTCAGAGGGTTCTCTCTATTTATCCCTGACACTGACCAAGAAAAGAGTAGAACAACAAACACAAGGTTTTGAAACCTCCTACACTTTGAGCTCCACTAACTCAGGCGGGATTACCCTTTAAACTTAGAATAATGAAATCACTGAATTATTCTAATTAACTGTGGATGAAATTACAAGAATTGATCACTGTAACTTTTACTAAAATAGACCAAACTGAAAGTAAAGATTTATTTTAATAATGATAGTCATTTGATTAGATGAAAATAGACCAATGCTCAATCCTAGGGCATGGAGTCACTTATGAACAATTTTAACCAGCCTGATTATGGACAAGACTTAAGGCAATTACAACATCTGACATAAACATAGATATACCTTGTACATCTATCTCAGTACACTTAATCAAGTTAATCCATCAAATTCATTTTATACCCTGAATCTTATTGAAACATTTCTAAGGCATTTTTTAGTCTCTCCTTGAAAGAACCCTAGAAGTATTTCATAATCTGCCTGACAGATATATAAATTGAACATTCCTAAAACATTCAATTTAAACAAAATTCAAAACACTAAAATGAAGACACAATACTCATTATATGCTTCAGAAACTGTGAACTGGATTTTATTTAAAAGTCATAATCACTTGCTACATTGAACAAATATTTCTCCAAAAACCTACTATATTGGTCTCAAACCAAAGTTTACAATTATATTGGTATTCTCTCAAAATGAAATGGCTATCTTTTTCCCAGTAGTCTTGGAATCCTTTTATAACTAAGGATGCAAAAAGCTACCGACATACTGGGAAAATTTACAAAAATCTTTTTGCAACAACTTTGCAACAGACTAGAGACAAAATTTTGTAACCAAACACGGGTGGCAGCTTATTTGCAAAGCTTGAACAAGGTTTGTTTTTGTTGTTGACAATGTCCTCTTCATCCTTTCAGCTTTGCCTCCCACCTATTTACTTCTTTGGCGGTGGGCCAATCAAAATCCTTTTCTTCTTCCAGCTTAGCAACAGCTTCCACCCACCTGGCATCCATGGTAGTTCTGGCCTCAGACACAAATTTGGCCATATCTCTTTCAACTCTGAAAAGGCTATCGATCAATTCATTGCAATATTCTGCATTTGTGTCCTTTTCTAAGTGGTTCTTTATATCCTAATTTCCTACTATAGCATCAAAACCAGACACCCAATCTGATTGTGCTTTCAAAACCCCTATTTCCTCGTAAATTTTTGGGATCAATGGTGGACATTGATCACCAAACAGTTGCAACTTACTATTTATCATATCATATTTTCCATTAAAAAAGGCAAAAGTATCATTCAACTTACTGACCATATCAATAGTGTCTGTTACTTTATCTGGGAAGTCATCACTGTACAGCATAGCCATTTTTAGCTTATCCAAAATCCTTTCCTTCCCTGACCAAAGTTTGAAGGCGGGCTCTAAGAAAACCATAGCTTCCGTAGCTATCTTTGAGGCCTCTTGTAATGATCCATATAATGTATACACTATGTCAATTTTTTGTTTCAAGACTTCAATTATGTGCTGCAATATGAGTAAAATGACAGACATAGCACTCATGCCCTGTTCCTGCGATACATCTTTTGATTGTGTTTCTGCCAATGCAGAATCTTCCTTAACCCCTTTGACAACATCTGTCTTGAATTTGGTCACCTCCTCAAGGGTTGGAGTCTTCTCCCTTTTAATTTCTATTAGTTCTCTTAATTTGGCAATTTCTTCTTCTAATGTGTGGTTTTGGACCACCACTTCTTCATGTTTCTTTTCCAGGGCCATAATTTGGCCAAAAGTTGTCTCATATCTCTTTGATAGGTCATCAACTTTTGCCAAATTCATAAATGAAACCTATGTCATTAACTGAGCTATCTCAGTATCCAAAGTATTTTGTAGATTCCATATCATCCTGTTTGCCCTTTTTTCCTCTCTGATAGTCATGACCAAGGGTTTCTGTGTGGCAGGAGCTAGTGACCATATTACTAGGGTTTTGGATTTAGGATCAAATCCTGATCCTTTTAAGACTTCATCCATCTCAAATTTTGTTTTAAGAAGAGGATCTTCCTGCCTCCTAATCTGATCAATAATGAAAGTGGATTGTAGGTCCCAACCAAGCATCAACATCACACCACTATTCTGTACCAGCAACCTAGCTTGTTCCATAGTAATTTGTTCAGTCTCAGGGTCATAATCCTGAAGTGTTTGTACAATTTCCTCATTTTTATCTGCATTTTCTTCTTCTGCAGTTATCTCTTGTCTCAAATTCTTTTGTTTCAATTTAACCAAGAAAGTTTTGAACTCTTGAGACTTTATGAACTCATCATCTTTCATGAATTCATTTGCCATCATGACCCTCTCATCATCCTTTTCAAACAAAACCATTTGATTGTCTCCTTGACCCTCAGCCTCTGGCTCCTTCTGTAGTTGCCTTTTCAATTTTCTAAAGTATTTACCATGCTTTGATATCATGGCTTTCACCATGCTTTTTCTATCTTGCACCATTTTATGCTCTTTTTTCTATTTCTTTCTTCATTGTGCTTTTAGGTTCATGCAAGTGAGCGATATTACCTTCTCTTCAACCAGTCACACATTCATTGCTCAATATTTAATATCATCTGAATCTTGGCGACTGAGCAAGTATCTATTCACCTTTTATTCATTCCATAATCACAGACTCGCTGGCTTTAAAATTATTACTTTTGGATCTGGGCGAGTGAGCGATGTTCATTTTTTGTCATATGCTTTATCTGATCACTCACTCATGCTACAAAATATTCCAACTTACAACACTTAGCGAGTGAGCGATGGATTTTGATCTTTGTTTAGTCGCAAACTCGTGAACTTAAAAAATTAACCACATCAGTGACTACGAGTGTGTGACTGTAAATCTTCTTCCTTTAATCGCATACTCACTAACAACTTTCCTTTTTCCTTTATTCATTGGCGAGTGAGCGATATCTTTCTTCCTTTAACTTATCGCACACTCGCGAGTTCATTTTTTATCACCTCAAAGCATCAGCGAATGAGCGAGGTGATGAATTATCCCATAGTGGCTCGCTCGCACACCTCTTAGAAATTTGAAAAATGCCTCTACGACTGAGCGATGAGCCTTCAACTTAATAACTCCTGCATGCATTTACCGCTTACTCGCACTGCAAGATACAAGTGAGTTAGAACCTAAGTGAGTGGGCAACCTCTAGAACCTGACTTTGTCGTGTAGTCGCTGACTTGAAAGACAAACATAAAAACCCAATGCGGGTATGCGACTACTCCATTTTTTTAACAAGGCTCACTCAGTCGCAAAGCATAAAGTGAACAACATAACTTTAAAGTGACTGTGCGATATACAAGGTTTTAAGTCATCGTGGACTCGCTAGTCCAGTATTTGAAAAAGTTAATTCCCAGTGAGTGAGTGACAAATTGAATCATTCTTAACCCGCTCAATCGCTAACTTACAACCTAACTTTCACAAAACATCACGATTGCGCGATTTACATTTTAATGCCCAAACCGCTCACTCGCACAGATAATCATGACCTGACACAATCTTATCGCGACTGCGCGATTTTATAATCTAATGACTCATCGCTCACTCGCAAAACTTGAAAACATGTTAAGAGACCAACGTGTCTGAGTGGAAAAGACTTAAACATAACATAATTAATGAATTTTGATCCTTTTTACGTGGTAAGACATAGGATTTTAAACTAGAAAGCGCGGGAAAATAATCAATGTTAGAAATTTGAAAATTTTCTTGGTGCAGTGCTAACACTAAGCATAAAGCTAATTTAAAGACTAAAGTGCTTTAGCTTATGTGTAGTTCAAATCCACTTTTCTTAGTTTTAAAACTGTCTCTCGATTAGACTGGTGCTTGGCGATGTCTCTGCTCGGTTGTGTCTCTGTAGACTAGTGCTCAGTTATATCTCTATCTCGGTTGATATACTGCTCGTTTGTTATTTTGTGTTTAGTGATCAAAACACGTTGGTGACCACTATGCTCAGTGAATGTTATGCTCGGTGAATGCTGACACTCAGTGAATGTTGACCGACCAAAATTGTCTGCTTGAATACTAATGACAACATCTGATCCTTTAAGGATTGTCAATATCTCCCTTTGGCATTAGTATTAAAAACTAATATGTACAGTATATAAACCAAGTTCTTTACTTATACTCTTTACTTATACAATGACTCCCCCTATGTGCATGCTCTCGCTATGTACATGTTTGCCTTGATACATTTTCCATTTTGGTACATTTTCCCCTTTTGGATTTTGCCCCTTTGGTACATACATTTTCCCCCTTTTTTGAAAATAATGACAAAGATGTATAACTTACAGCTTGTAAAAAATGTATGAATGGGATTTCTTGATGTATTCCATTTATAGGGAGAAACTTAGTCACATCCTAAGTTGTATCAAACTCTACTTAGGTCACTCCTAGAACCCTTAGGGCTTCCTCAATCCACCCTCCAAATCTTGGAAAGATTCAATTCTTCCCCTCCCCTAAGAATCTTCCTATCTTGTTAGGTTCCCCATCCTTTGTTCTTTGCAAGAACTCCTCTCAACTATACCTCCCAAGCCCTAATGATTATTTTGGATTGCAGGAGGGCCAGGGCTTCACTCAACTTCATTTTTGAATCCCAACATGGGTCTTAAGTTTCCAAGTTAGACCATTTCTCCATCGCTTTCCCAAATTCCTATCTTTTAGGCCTTGTAGCCTTTTTCCCCAATTAGGCCTCCTAAAAAGTAGGAATGCACTATTTCAGTGACAAATCCTCAAAGGACCCCTAAATGTCTTTTGGCAGTTCACACCTACTACTCAAGACCTTCAAGATTTTGGTGGTCTGAGGTCACAACTCTGTCCGTCACCCTGTTTCAGAAATAGGGCTTTTTCAAGCTTTTTAGACCAATCCTTGGTCTTTGGTCTCAAAACTTGGTGAATTGGTTTCTTGGTCACTCCTTCTTGTTCTTGAGTACCTACACAACATATATCAATGCATCCATGGCCTTCTTGGCTCATGACAACATCCCTCCTGCATTTAACAAACTCTTCTTCTTAGTATTCCTAGTCGGGATACAACCACAACTCGCCTAGGGAAAGACCTAAAAAATAGGTGCACACACTTCCATAGCTCCACCTTCCAGATTCTTGAAGATCAATGGACCTATTCTCCATCCCCAAGAGGCCGTACAAAACCAATGGTGGGAAATGGAGTTAGGTCCACATCTTTGCCTCACTGTCAGAACTGGACATCAAACTGTCTAAAACAAACTAATTTACAAAATGCAAAAGAAAAGTAATTAAAGAAAAAATTAACTATTGGAAAAACTCTACAACATTCCCAACAATGGCCTCAAATGATCATAGTTCTAAATCTAATCCATGTACAACAAGATTCAACAAGTTTTTCCAAATCTGCTACTTTGTCATTCAAAAACTCCTTGGCTCAAAAACTCAAAATCCGTACAATGACTTCCAACCCCTTAAATTAGGGTTTTCCTTCCTTATATCCCCTCAACACATGTGACTAAATCTTTGAATGGACTCAATCCAACTCAAAAATTGAAACCCTTAAGACAACCAAAAATGTTGTCAGCAACTTTTAAAAGTTGCTAATGTTGCATAGCAACATTTTGACATCTTTTTTACATTTGCACTTTTCAAGTGTTTTATCACTAATCTGACTTAACTAACCCTAGTTAGACCTTTTAGGGTATCATAGGACCCTAAAGAAATTAAAAAAATCAACTTGTCACTTGACCACATTATCAAGTACAATGCCATTAATGAGCCAAAATGAAGTACTTTGACCTAATAGAAAGCACAATTAAACACTACTTCACACCACACTTGGTCCACATGACCTTCTGTAATTACAGTTCCCTTCAAGAGGGTCTTTAACACTTCCACACACCCAAAACAACATGAGATCACCAACTGAATGGCTTCTCAAGGGTGCTCCTACACCATACTACCAAGGCTAAGAACTTAAGTCACCTCCAGTGACAGGAGCTTAGGATCAACTCCCTGCTTCTTGAACTCATTCTCAGCTACCCAAGTAGCTTCAGCCTCTAATTTTCCCTTCCACTAAATGAGATTCTCCATGTAAGTTCCCTGTCTAGTCTTTTTCTTCACTCTAGAGTCCAAAATCCTCATAGCTATTGGTGTTGGTGTAGGAGAAATATGAACATATTGTGTTATTTCTTTACTGTCTGACTGTGAGTTAGTTTGTACTGATGTAGGCCCTTTATACATCACCAAATATTTCACATTAAAGACAGGTGATAATTCCAAATCTAATGGAAAATCTATTTTGTAGGCATTTTTCCCATATTTTGCAATAATCTTTCAAGGACCTATTCTCCTCATCTGGAGCTTGGTGAGGAATCCCTTCTGTAACCTAGATTTGTTAAGGTGTACCATCACAAGATCTCCCACAAAAAACTAAACATCTCTTCTTCCTTCATCAACTTTGGCTTTCAGTCTTTGTGTAGCCTCTTGGAGCCGCTTCTTCACTTGGTCATGAACCTCCTTCATGGATTGAGTGAAGTCCTATGCATATGCACTCTTACCTTCTTCATGTTCCATGTGTCTTAACTCCAACACACCTCTAGGGTGTATCCCATAAACTATTTCAAAGGAGATTTTGCCTATTGTCCTATTAACACTGTCATTATAGGCATATTCTGTCTGTGGTAGCAACTGATCCCACATCACTCCATACTCCTTTTTCAAGCATCTAAGGAGATTTCTTAGCACTCTGTTGATAACTTCAATCTGACCATCAGTTTGGGGATGGTAGGCTGACCCAAATGATAGGTTAGTTCCTAACCTTGTCCACAAGGTCTTCCAAAAATGACCCATAAATTTTACATCTCTGTCAGATACTATGCCGATGGATAAGCCATGAATCCCGGACCACTTCCTTAAAGAATAAATGTGCAATATGACTGGCATCATGGGTGATTTTGCAAGCAATGAAGTGGCTCATCTTACTAAATCTATCTACCACCACAAATATACTATCTAAACCAGTCTTGGTCCTAGGCAATCCAACCACAAAATCCATACTAATACATTTCCAAGGCCTATTAGGAATGGGTAGAGGTTGGTACAAACCCACATTAGAAGAGGTACCCTTGGCTTTCTTCCATACCAAGCATTGCTCCACATACTTTCTGATGTCCTTCTGCATCTTAGGCCAATAATAGAACCTTTGCACTAGTTATAGTGTTTTGTTTAGGCCAAAATGACCACTTAAGCTCCCATTGTGCTTCTCTTGTATCACATTCTCCCTCATAGATCCCTTAGGAATACATAGTTGTCCTCCTCTGAATAAGAGATCATTCTAAATAGTATAGTCTGCAAATTGACTATGGAAATGGTTTTTAAAATCTTTATATACCTTGTATGCTTCTAAGAAGTCTTCATCTCCTTCATAAATCTCCTTGAAGCTTTCTAAACCTATACTTTGTAGTTGTACCTCTTGGACTGTCAAGAGCCTCCTACTCAAAGCATCTGCCACCTTATTCAACTACCCTTTCTTATGTTTAATAGTGAAGGTATAGGCCTACAAATATTCCATCCATTTGAGATGTCTATTACTCAACTTCTCCTAAGAATTGATAAAACTCAAATCTTTATTTTCAGTATAAACCACAAATTCCTTTGGCAGAAAATAGTGCCTCCACTTCCTCAAGGATTGCACCAATGCATATAGCTCTAGGTCATAAGAGGAATACCTCTTCTTAGCCTCATTTAACTTTTCACTATAGAATGCCACTGGCCTATTCTCTTGGTTCA
>MU226121.1:180227-192855 GCA_018584345.1 Thuja plicata
GTTTCTAGATACATGTCTAAACCTCAACAATCTCATTTAAAAGTTGCTAAAAGAATCTTAAGGTACATTAAAGGTACTCCAAATTATGCTTTATTTTATGATGCTAATGTTGATTTTACTCTTAAAGTTTATTCTGATTTAGATCTAGGAGGTGACCCCAATGATGGGAGATCCACTAGTGGTTACTATTTTTTCCTTAGTTCAGGTACAATTTCTTGGAAAAGAAAAAAGCAACAATCAGTTTCATTGTGTTCTACCCAAGTTGAATATAAAGGTTGTACTACTGCCTCTAAAGAAGCACTATGGCTTCAAAGATTACTTGCAGATTTGGGCTTACCTCAGAATGACCCCACACCTTTATACTATGATAATCAAAGTGCCATTGCCTTAGCAAAGAATCCAGTTTATCATGCAAGATCAAAGCACATTGCTCTCCATCATCACTTCATCAGAGAACACATTCAAGACAGACAAGTGTCCCTCTTTTTCTGCAAAGGAGAAGATCAAGTTGCAGATATTTTGACAAAGCCTCTTCCTAGAGAGAAATTCTAGATTCATTGTACAAATTTGGGCTTAACACCCTTTGATTGTAAACCCCCAAGTAAAGATTAAAGGGGGATGTTAGAATTAATCTTCCCTTGGTTGTTATATTTACTAGGATAAACCAAGGTATCCTTTATTATTCTTAGATATTCCTCCTTATGAGGAATCCTACACTTGTCTCACACACTTATGACATGTGGCATCCGTAGAAATGGGAGTTACAATGTAACTCCCTCCTCACCTCTCTATTAAAGAGATGGCTTTCTTTCTCTCACTTATTCTAGACACAATTTTATTCCTCTTCTTCTTGGATATTTTGTATGAGCTTTGCTCTCACTCTCTCTCTCTCTCTCATTCTTAGGCATTTCTTGCCACTTTCATTAATATCACGGGGTTTTTTTTATGCTTTTCCCCCTTCAAAATATTGTATCCTTGTTTCATTGTGCTTGGTGAATGCTCCTAGTTTTTTTGTGATTATTCATGGTAACACTTCTTTTCCTTGCTCATTGATTAAACAATTTCCTAACTCTATATTTTTTTCTTATTATTTTAATAGTTGCCATTGGGATATGTGCTTGTTTTTGTCAATCTATCTTTGCAATCTTTCTTGAGATGACCAATTTTATGACAGTGTAAGCATGCCATTTCAGGGTTTGACCAGCCTCTAGACCTTTTGGTCCATGCTCTCATGCAGTTTGCAGAAATGTGACCATATCTACCATATGTTGTACAGTTTTTCCAAGTGTTGTAATCCCATACATATTGATTACCAATTCTTTTTGGCTGATAAGGAACTTCTTTACCTTTTGGCTTCCATGCTTGCCTTTTCTTTTTCTAGAATTCTTTAGATGTGTGCCCATTCATCTTGCATGTAGGATAGCATTTGTCCATGTAGGTTTCCTTCTTTGGCTTTTCTATCTTGCTCTTGCATTCATAAGCCTTATGTCCTTTCTTGTTACATTTATAACATAATCCTATGAATGAAGATGTAGGTGTAGATTTAGGAGTACCTTTCATTTTACCTCTGCATGTATTTGATGTGTTCCCTTGCTTTCCACAGTGCTTGCATTTTTGCTTCCTTGGTCTTGTATTTTCGTAGACATTCTTTAGATTTGATGATTGTCCATTTTTGGTAAAGCCTATTTCTTTTATTTATTTCTTCAGCCTTTCTGATAATCTCATTGTGTTGTTGTTGAATTCTAATCTCATGCTTTAGCTTTTCATTTTCTTCTCTTAGTTCACCGATAATTTGTATTCTCCCAATGAGTTCCACATTTATTCTGTTTGCTTCTTGACTCATAAGGATAATTTGATTTGTGAGATCATGGTGATGCTCAACATGTCTTTGAATTTCCATTTCCTTTTCTTGTAGTTTCTCTTAAATCTTCCTTCTATCATCAATAGCAAGTGTTCTCTCTATTTCAGCTTGTCTGGCAGAACTCATCACATCAATCATTCTTACCATCTGGGTCTCTTGACTGATTTGCAGCATCTTTATTTGCTCTATCAGATGTAGATTGATCTCCTTTAGATTTGTGATGTTCTCTTCTGATGTGTCTAATGTATTACTTGCATTTGATCCTGAAGTTTCAAAGAAATTTGGAATCTCTACTTCTTGATAGTCTTTTTCATTGTTCCAGGTAGCCATACCTTTTCTTTCATCCAACAGCTCTCTCATCTTGATTCTAGCTTCTTTATACTGTTCATAGAACATCTGTATCTCAAGCTTTTTGTTCTCAATATTCTTATCAAGTTTGTACTTCTCCATTGTATGATCTTTTATCTTAAGCCTTTAAGCTTTTCAAGAAGATACTCAGCTCTGATACCAATTGTTGGAATTAATGGGAAGTAGTATTGAGAGGGGAGGGGTGAATCAGTACCTCTAAAACTTTTATTACCTTACACAATTTATCATTAGTAATCATTCAATTCTGATTTACCAATCATTATTGCTATACTTTCTTATGTGTCTATTGTTTGTTCACAATCTTTAATAGTTTTCATTCATTCATCGAAACATTCATGAAATTGACAAACACATAACACAAGATATGGTATCACAGAAAAATCATGTTAGGAAGTAAAAACTGTGGTGGGGATGGCACCCACAAAACTTTACTATCTATAGAATGGAAGGGAGCCAGTTAAGGCTTACAATTTGATCACTTCTGATGATCTACCTTGTTAAGAGTATTAAGGTGGAGACATGTTAAGATCTACTCTATTAAGAGCTTTAGCAACACTGATTTAAGTGTGCACTCAGTTATGAGATTTACAATAGGACGGTTAAGCCCACCTTTCTTGAAAGTATTTCATTAGTGTACTACACTTGTAAGAATGAGTACAAATGTTGACCTCACTGTATGCAATCTACTATTGCTGATTTATAGATCCATTAAAGCCTTTACAATAATAATATCACCTTGAGTGATTGATGAATACCTTTTCTCTACTTTTTGGTAGCCTCTGTTCTGTTCTTGAAAACTGATTTGATTTTGTTTGTGTACTTCTGCATGAATTCTCTGTCTGGTCTTTAGTTGCTCTTCGTGGCTACTATCTTCATTGAACAACAACCATTCTCAATGGATAGAGCACCTATTTATACAAGTATTTGACCTATCTTGGAATTCACAATTTACAATGTTAACTCTCAGATCCAAGGTTTACAACTTGACCTTGATCTTTAGTTTTCATGTTTTAAAATAGTAAAACTAATTAAAACAATAACAATTACATTGCTTCCTCCGAACATAATGGATTTAAAAGCAAATAAAGAAGTTATAAATACAAATTCAGTGATTTATCTGACGTGGAAAGTCAGATCCACTTTTTGTGGGATGTAACTGACTGTCGGTTCTTAGTTGTCAGTTTGAACTTGCAGTCTGTCGGCGTTCCTTGACTGAATTGTTCATCGGGTTCCCTGTATCTTTCGGGTTCCTCTCTTTGCTATACTATCAGGTAGCATTGTTGTTACTCGTCGGGTACCTTTTTTGTCATCGGGTAACACTTAACAATGTTTGTTGGGTAACCTTGGCATCGGATAGTGATGTGCCCTGTCTGTTGGTGTAGAGTAAACTGATGGTGTAGATCATGTTTTTATTCTAAGTATACTAATGGAGAAATATAATGCCTTTAGTTATCTGTCTTTTCCTTTTCCCCTTGTTCATCACCTTTGTCCATTGGTGTGTCTATTTCTGGCTCATGTGTTTTCTCCTTTGATTTTGTTATTATATTGATAGCTTGTATCAACAAAGGCATGTTACCTGGTACATTTGCCTGTGCAACATTTGTAGTGTCTTGTTCCTTTGTTTGCTCAGTGGCAATAGTTACATCTTCATGAGCCTTTACATTATCATCAGAATCACCTTGAGTTATATCTTTTATTGTGATATCTGGTGTTTCTCCTAATGATTGAAATATCCAAGGTATGTCATCCATGGCCTTACTTACCTCTATTGTCAAATCAGGGGATTAACATCCTCGGTGTCATTGATGAAAATATGTTTAGGGCTTGGTGTGGCCTCCTTCTCCTCATTGTGAGCTGTCTCAGTGATAGCCAGTATCTGCTCGGGTGGATTAAATATTTTATTCCAAATCTTATTGCTATCATTGTTAATATCTTCGAGCTTGCTTTCCAATACCTTGTATGCTTTGGTCTTTACCAAAAATTTCTTTGCATGCTCTTTCATTGTTGATTCAATTTCTTCAACTGTTGAGTCGGGCATGTAATTTACTAAGATTCTTTCTCTCATTTGTTTATCCATATGCAATGCATATGTCCACCTGGCCGATATCTTATCATTTAGCTCTTGTGCAATATGACTTCCAAATTGTAGAGGTACATACTTGTATGCTACCATTATTTTAATGATTGCTTCCTCTAATTTATTCTCGTCCTTGGTAGATAGATTTACCCATTGTCTTATCTTATTATTTGATATATTGCCTGTTTTGATGATTGAATCTATAATTTCATCAATTGTCTTTGGAATTTTGGCCTTCTCTACTTGTATTCTCTTCTTCAATAGTGTCATCCTTGTCCTCTCTTCCTCTTACATATCTTTTGCATTGTCTAGGCTCGATTGAGACTTTTCTTTTTCTATAGGTTCTTGTTGTACCTTTCTTCAATGGTGGTGAGTATACCTTAGCAGTTTTGCTCCTGGTTCTAGATGCAGTTATTACATTAGTAACCTTTGATTTCTTGGCCATTGGTGACTCTGCATTCATATTTTATGGACTCAAAGTCACTCATTTATCTACCTTCACTGATGGGTGACTTTTCCTTGGTGATATCCTCTGTTTGGTCTAACTCTTCATCGGTCACCGAGAGTTTCTTCTTGAGTGTCTTTACCATTTGGGTTTGCTTCTTCCCTATCTTCTTCACTACTAAGCTAGTCTTTATCCTTGACTTGGCTTCCTCATATGTTCCAAATATTTTCAAAGTTTTATCCACTGGTTCATTCAACGGGGTTTTGATGGATTTTGTATCCTGATCTATGTCAATTTCATATTCAAGTAGTGGTAACCATGTTGTTCTAGGGTTGACAACTTTGATGAGTGTAGTGTCAGTGTCCACTATAGAACATATCTCATCTTTGTACTTTTCCACTAGTTGAGCAAGGATTCTCATCCTCTTCTCCATCCTAGTCTTGAATGTGGCAAAGTAGCCATCCATTAAAGGTGTGAAGTTATCTCCTAGTGACTTAATGAAATCACTAATCTATGTAGTGATTGGTTGGTTTGTGTCCCAAGTGACATTACCGACTGAAGGAAAGAAGTTCTAAAAATTAAAGAATGTGCAAACCAATAGAGAACCAAACTTACAGATATTAGATCTAGTTGATCTAATGGTTCTCATATTTTCCTCCAGTTGCTTCAGCAACAACTCTGCTAAGTCTAGTTGCACTCCTTTCTTCACAATTTTGTATGTTGTGTCAACAGCTCCACATGTAATGTTGTTCATTCTGCTTGATTGAAATATCTTGTATCCGACCACATATGCACCAAACTTTAATTCAGGGTCGGTGATTGAGTTTAATTTCAGACCTCTGTTGTCTCATTCAGCTCCTGTTAGTTTTTCAATCTCAGGGTGTGAAGGGTGCCTTATGGATTTTGTCTTGTCAGTGATTGGGTATCCAATGACTGCATGAATTACATCCTTTGTGATTGGCTTAGGTTCATCCAACCACATTTTACTGTCATGTACTTAGTTGAGCACAATATGAATCCATTCGGCCTTGAATTCCTTTGGGAACAGTAGGGCATTGGTTAACCCTTTAAATTTGATGTGTTTGTATTCATCTTTCAAGTTTATGTCAGTTCATAGCTTCTTATGAGCTTCTTTAAGTTCAATGTCTCCGATCTCTGCAACCTTGTAGTGTATTTACGCACAGATATCTTCAACCAACAAAACCTTAGGTGGAATACTTGAGAATTCTCCCTTGCCGTTGGGTTGTGAAGCAACCTCAGGACAAAACTTGTAATTTGGTTCTTACAGGTCGAGTTCTTGATTAGAGCCTCCTTTTTATCTTTTCCCATTTTGATTTTTGAGGTTCGTGAGGTGGATGTCATTGATCATGAAATTAGGGCTTCTTTGCAAATGAACTCTAAGCTCGGTAAGTCTTGGTACTTACTAGATGATCACGGTGAGTGCTTGAAATCTATTGGAGCTGCTTTGGAATCGTTGTTAATCGCTCTGCAATATGATCATTGTAAATTGCTCTTCTCACTCTTCAATCTACTTGTAAATGCTAGGTGAATGAATGAGCTCTTGTTTGACCTTTTTATAGAAAAATATAACCTAAGTGATGCAATAAATGCTTCACCTGCCACTCGATTGACAAAGCATAGACACTCGGTTAACACACCAAAGACTTCAGCTCCGTGAGTATTCAATACTCGGTACACGGTGTCAACTCGGTTGTCTGCCACATGTTTATCGACAATGCTCGGTGTATAATGTCAACTTGGTTAACTTTCATATGTTTACCGACGTGCAGTTTATGCTTGGTTTATATTAACCGACGAAACTTGATTCACACAATCATAACAAGTAATACCATAGTGCATCTTTATTCATGCTAATTTGGCATATTATCAATGAATATAGGAACTGATGTAAAATATAACTTTGTAGAGTGTTTCATACTTACTTGTATTGCTTAGGTGGGGGTGGTGGAATCACCTAATCATTAGATGAGGTGTCACCAACTACAGTGCTTGGTCTAGCATTGTCATTGTTTGAATCTCTCCTCTAAATTTGATTTCTCATTCTCCTGATGTCTTCAATAGTATTTCCATTTGCAAAAGTGCTTGAATTTGTCACTCGATCTCTGCAGTCCTTGCTTAAGTGACCGACCTTATGACAATGTAAGCATGTCATTCCAGAGTTAGTCTAGTTTCTAGATCTTCTTATCCATTTCCTCATATAGTTTGCAGCTATATGTCCATATCTACCACATCCCGTGCAATTTACCCATGTGTTGTAATCCCATACATATGAATTATCGACTCTTCTCGGTTGATATGAATTTTCTTGCTCTTTGGGTTTCCATACTTGCTTTTTCTTTTTCCCACATTCGTGAGATGTGTGGCCATGCATTTTGCAAGTAGCACAATATTTTTCCATGTAGGATATCTTCTTTGGTTTTTTCACCTTAGATCTGCATTCATGTGCTTTGTTTCCATGCTTGTTATAGTTATAACAATTACCTATGAATGTAGAAGTAGTTTTAGGAATACCTTTTGCTTTGCTCTTGCAAACATTTGATGTGTGGCCTGGTCTTCCAGAATGATTACATGAATGCTTCTTTAGTCTTGGAGTTGTGTAGACATCCCTTTGATCAGCTTGATTTGATGATTCTCCATGCTTGGTATTGTATGATCTAAATTTGGGTTTTGCGAAGGATCTCCTAAGTAAGATTTGCATAATGAGAATTGCGTAAAGAAAGAGATCCTAAGTCCAATTTCAGTCTTTTACACTTAATTATTATGATAAGAAATGGAGGAAATCTTGCAAAGAAATAGTGGGATAAGATACCTACCTCATAATATAGCAGATCTGGAAAAACTCATTTTCTGAAGTTTGTATTGAGTTTCTGGAAAATTTGAAGTATGATCCGGAACTGGAACGCAGAGACAAAAAAAACCCAGAAATCTTTTTCCGTTCCAACACCGTCTTATGAAAAAGGTTGACCTTGACCCACAAATGTCACCACTGACCCAATAATGTTGACCCTGACCTACACAGTGTTGATAGAAAATTTGTTTGCGGATCTCGGTAGTTTGCTGAAAAGGGTATCAAATCTGGTCTCAAATCTACTGTTTTGCACCTGTAACTCTCGAAAACAACACCTGCAAATATATGAAAAGAGGGGTTTTGGGGTGGCTATATAGGGTTTTTCCTTAGTCAAACCCCCATTTTGGTGATCTCCACCTCCACAAATAGTCGAATATAGAATTTATGTGTGTGTGTGTATTGCTCTTTTTGAAAAGAGTATTTAACTATGCAATATCAAGATCTAATCTTCTAGATTAACAATCCTAACATAACATAGAAATGAGAAAGCAATGCATAGATTTGAATATGACAAAGAAATCATACCAAGCCCCCAAGGCTAAAGTATTCCCATCAACTCACAATCCGTAATTGCTACCCCATGATAATGTCCTTTGAGTGCTTGAATGTTGAGAATAGTAGATCTCAAGAGAGTGCCTTCTTACTTCAATGAAGATCCACCATAGCTTGTCCTCAAAATGCTTGATTGGAATATGATATGTCCTCCTATCTTTTCCTTCTATATCATCCTCTTGCTTGTTTGCCTCATCATTTCATCATGTCATCTCCCGATTTTGTTTCGTGATCAAATGAAGGCAAAAGAGAGTGTTTATATAGAGATCTCAATATAGGCCTCCTAGGGCAATGCAAGGGACCCAAATTCAAATTTCACCTTGAATCATGGTCCAATCATAACCACCAACCAAGGAGGGAATATATTAATTCAAATATCAGAGAAAACACTTCCGCATCCGAACCTGGAAACCTATTTTAAGTTCCAGACCCCGATAAGCTCCAGATTTGAAAGTGGGGACCAACACCTAAGAGAGGTCTATGTCGACCTTGCCCTTGACCTAGGTCAAGGTTGACTTTGACCCTGACCTAGGTCAAGGTCTACCTCAACCCTGACCTAGGTCAGGGTCGACCTTGACCCTAACCTGAGGTTTCAGGCAGTTCACCAGAAAGTATCTGTGGGATTCCCAGGTCAGCCGGGGACCTAGGAAGGTGAGGGAGTATTCCATAATGTTAAGAAGGCCTAGAGGCCTAGAGAGAGAGAGTAGGATGAGCCCCAGGAGGACCAATACATAGGTCCTACCTAGAGAAAAGAGCCATGGAGAGGGAAATCCAGGAGGATCCACAAGATCCTAACCCTAATTTCACCTAATCATGTATAATCAAGCACAAATGTATCCTAAATGCAAATCTAATATGAAAACATACTAAATGAGGGTGCTAAACCTATCAAAATGGAAGTGCTTCCATTTTAAGATGATACAGGTATACCCTAAACCGGTATTGTTATTGAGTCTTCTTTGTCCATTAATAAATTCATCCATTCTTTTTGTATTGTCTTCAACTTTCTTGATGATATCATTATGTTGTTTTTGAATCTTTGCTTCATGCTTCAGTTTCTCATTCTCTTCTTTTAGTTCACCAATAACTTCCAATTTTCCAGAAAGTTCTATGTTCACTCGGTTGGCCTCATGAATCATAAGAACTATTTGATTGGTGACCTAAATTTGATGTTCAGTAAGTCTCTGTATCTCAAATTCTTTTTCTTGTAACTTTTCAGTATTCTTCCTCTTGTCATCAATAGCTAATGTTATTTCTTGTTCATATTGTCTTGCATTATTCATAACATCAATCATTCTTACCATCAGTGTTTCTTGATTGATCTGCAATACTTTCACTTGTTCATTTAGATGTTGATTGATTTCATTTAGACTTGTAATGCTTCCTTCAGACGTGTCATATGTATTACTAGATCCAGATCCTGATGAATCAAATAAATCAGGTATCTCTTCTTCATGATAGTTAGTTTCATTTTAGAGATGCCATGACTTTTCTTTCAGCCAATAGCTCTTTCATCTTGTTTCTTGCTTCTTTGTATTTCTCAAAGAAATTTTTTTATCTCCAACTTCTGATTCTCAATATTTTTATCAAGCTTATACCTTTCCATTGTATGATCTTTTCTCTCAAGTGATTTAAACTTTTCCAAATAAGAGATCTATCTCTAATACCAATTGTTGGAATAATGGAAGGGTATGTACTGAGAGGGGAGGGGTGAATCAATACCCTTAAAAACTTTTACCAATTAACCTTAGTAATCATAGCTTGCATTACCAATCACTGTTGCTTTACTACCTCATGCATGTAATAACATAAATTTAAGTGCATGTAAACTAACTTAGAAACATTCATGAAACTCATTTACACATGACACAAGAATTGATAACCCAGAAAACCCCTGTTAGAAGGTAAAAATTATGGTGGGGATGAAACCCACAAAGATTCACTATCTGCAGAATGGAAGGTGCCAGTTAAGGCTACAAGTTGTGATCACTTTTGATGATCTTACCTTGTTAGGAGTAACATGTCAGACTTGTTAAGTCTACTCGATTAAGATATTTTAACAACATAATGTATGTGTGCACTCGGTTAAGAGATTTACAATAATATTGTTAAGTCCACCTTCTTGAATGATTTCTTCTATTTGCTACAATGTTAGAGAGTAGACAAAAATATAGATGACTTGATAACTTTCAATCTTGAATTGTTTATTATAGATCCATTAAGTTCACATAAAAAAATATCACCTTACTGTGATGGATAATACCTTTGTTCTGCTCGGTAGCCTTGAATCTAGTTCTTCATAACTAAATTATGCGTTATGTGTTCTTCTGTATGAAAACCTTTGTTTGATCCATAGATGTCCTTGTGTGGATACAATCATCATATTCTTAATTGATTACTACATCTATGTATATAATGTATTGACCTAATTAGGTTTCACTCTTTTCTAGAATTAACTCTAAGATCCAAGATTTACAAATTGACCTTGATCTCCTAGTTTGCATGTATACAATTAGTTAAAATGATTAAATCTATCAATTACTCTTTTCTTGATCCTCAAGAAATGGTTGTCCAGCTAAGCATAAAGCTAATTTAAAGACTAAAGTGCTTTAGCTGACGTGTAGTTTAGACCCTCTTTTCTCTGTGTTAAAATTGTCTCTAGACTGGTGCTTGATGATGTCTCTGCTTGGTTGTAACTCTGTAGACTGGTGCTCATTTATATCTCTGTCTCAGTTGATATACTGCTCGTTTGTTATTCTGTATTCGGTGATCAAAATATGTCGGTGACCACTGTGCTCGGTGAATGTTGCGCTTGGTGAATGCTGATCGACCAAAACTGTCTGCTTGAATACCAATGACAACTTCTAATCCTTTAAGGATTATCAATTTTACCCAGACCCAAAGACAAATTAGTGGTCTCCTCCAAGTGGTTATTTAAAATCAAACATGCAGCAGATGAAAGCATTGAAAAACACAAGGCTAGGTTTGTTGAAAGAGGCTTCTCTCATAACGAAGGTATTGACTATGAATAAACATTTGCTCCAGATTACAGGTATATCTCAGTCAGAGTTGTAATTGCTATTTTTCATCTAAGGGATGGAAAATTCATCAAATGTATGTAAAGACTTCCTTCCTAAATGGAGTGATTAAAGAAGAAGTATACCTAGAGCAACCTGAAGGATTTGTAGTGCATAAGAAATAGTCCCATGTTTGCAGATTGAAGAAAGCACTATATGGTCTCAAACAAGCTCCCCAAGCTTGGTATGAAAGGATAAATCATTATCTATCAAATCTTGGTTTCTCCAAAAATGATGCAGACCCAAATCTCTACTTCAAGGTAATAGATGGAGAAATGTTGGTTTTGATTCTTTATGTTGATGATTTATTAATCACAAGAGAAGATCATCTCATCACTATGTGCAAACAAGATCTAGCATCTGAATTTGACATGAAGGATTTAGGAATTCTTCACTACTTCTTAGGTTTAGAAGCATGGCAGGATGCAAATGACATTAGATCCCAAATCAAGGGAAGTATACTATTGACATCCTGAAAAGATTTAGGATGATGGAATGCAAACCTATGTCTAATCCAATGGAAACAAATCTTCACAAGTTAAAAGAATTAGCTGCTAACTCAGCACCTACAGGTCCTACACTCTACAGACAAATAATTGGATGTCTAATGTACTTGGTGAACACCAGACTAGATATTTGTTATGCAGTAAATGCACTTAGTCGATTCATGTGTGAACCAAAGCAATAACACTTAGTAGAAGCTAAACACATCTTAAGGTATCTCTTTGGCACAATCATATATGGGTTAAGGTATAAAGATGCAAATCTTAACTTGGATGGGTAGACTGATTCAAATTGGGCTAGAAATATTGTGGATCAGAAAAAGCACCTCATAATGTTGCTTCAGTTTAGGATCAACTCTGATATCCTGGTTCAGTAGAAAATAATCTTCAGTTACTCAGAGCTCCACAAAAGTAGAGTATATTAAAACATATATGGGAGCACGAGAAGCAATATGGTTGAGGAAGCTTCTATTTGGATTATTCAGGAAGCCACTAAAACCTACCATCATCCACTGTGACAACCAGAGTTGCATAAAAATCTCCTTGAACCCTGTATTTCATAATAGATCTAAACACATTGAGATATATTATCACTACAATAGAGACATGGTGAAGAAAAATGCAGTTGAGTTGAGGTATGTTAGTGTACACACAAAATAGTGCACTTCTATGAATCCTTACATGCAAGGAAACTCAAGAATGAGCCCTCACAAATCGATCCATAGCTCTCTATGCATGGAGTTGCAAGATTTATAAAAATTGCTCTCAGCTAGAGCTATAAACTCATGACCTTGCCAATAAACCATACAACGAGAGATTCAATGAAGACAAGGGCAAGAATGCCAATATCCTCAAGAATCAAAATGTATGCAATG
>MU226121.1:202226-228041 GCA_018584345.1 Thuja plicata
TGGCATGTTGATGTGTCACTCCACTTGATGTGTCGGCATCTTGAATTGTGTGTAAGGAGATCATGGCTGAAACGGTTATGACGGATTCCTATGACACATAAGAGCTATTTCTAGGAGATTTCAATGATAGGTGAAGACATGCAAGAGATGTGGCAACTGATAAAGTGTAGTACTTTACACTCTTCCATAATCGTGGGGTTCGGGGAATGGTAAAACCCTAATACGACTATCCTTGGAAGTTGCCCTAAAAAGGAAAGCGCATGATATAAGTGTTTTTTAGGGTTACAGGAAAGGATACAAAAAGAGTGTATTTTTGGTATGATCGGGTGCTACTAGATTTGTCTTAGAGTGTTGATTGTCTCCTGAAAGAACTTGCATTACAAGTGTGTTGTAACCATTGTGTTGAAGATAATACATTGTGCAGGTTTTGGAGTGTTGGGGTTTTTTACCGAAAGGTTTTCCCCAGGGTAAATCATTGTGTCATTCTCTATTTTCTGTATGCATGGTATGTGGCTACAATATCATTGTTAAAGTAGTTAACGAATCTAAAATTGTAAGGATTTAAAAGAATTTGCACAATACTTTTCTATAGAGATTAGCGTAGGAAGTTGTTTCCGCACCTGAGTTTCCTTACAATTATCATAAAAGGAAGCCACAAAAATTGGTCTTAGATTCACTTCTCTGTCTTTGTCAAGGCCTTTCACTATCCGTGGAATTAGTTTTGGATAGTGAGCCTTAAACCCGACCACCATACATTACTAGGCATTCCACCCTTGAAAGGGGTGGGTCTGCTCTCACATACCTGAGTGATAGATGCCTTCAAGTTGACAATCTCGAGCCCTTGACCCACTATAACCATCTTTTCATGCCATTGGACGATCTACTCTTCTTCTTTAGGGGTGAGGATGGTTGGGGGACCTTTCTTGGAGGTGGTTGTGAGACCACCCAACCATTTAAAGATTGTAGTTGTTAGAATACCCCATTTATTTGATGTTGCCCTTATCAACATGTCATTTCCCTCAATATCTTTGACAACCACTTCCATATTGGTTGCATACCACAACTTCAGTTGCATCATGACTTTAGGTGCTCTCATTAATGTAGTATCCTTCTCTGTCGGTGTAACATGGTCTGGATTGCTTTGAAGAAGTTGTGCATTACTCACAATGGGAGGTGGGGTTTCAGGATCTAGAGGTAAGCAAACATATCTTTTATGGAAAGACAGCCTTGTTGTTTCTCTTTTTGGTAGAGGAGGCTCCTTCTCCTTGGAGCAAGTTGACTTCCTCGTCTGCCATACAATAAGAACAATATATGTGTTACAAACTAAGACAAAGTTGATCAATGTGATACTAAAATATGTGATATAATAAGAATAATATGTGTATTGCAACATGATACTACAATTAAAATAAAGTGGACAATGTGTACCCTTATGAAATGGAACCGAATAACCGTGACATTTTGTAGAGTGATCCTTGGAAAATAACATGAACATAGATGCTGAACAAGAAACTTTTCTGCATTTTCAAATTAACTGACACTCTAGTTCAATGTGACTCTGATGCTTGAACATAGGAGGTATGATTCCCTTGTTTTGTTTTATTATTGTTTGACAGATGCATTGACATGTTGTTTGATTACTTTCCTGGACAATTATGCATTATTGTTGTGTAGAGATGATAGTAGGGAGGAGAAACAATAAGACATGAACAAACCTAACAATTACACTGGTAGTGACTCATGGTCGAAACATTCTGGGTCAACTAGATGAGGTGGTGTAGTTGGTCTGGGTTCTTTCCACATAATTTTTGGAGTGTAGACACGACAAGGAAGTGTGGGAAAGAAAGTAGTGTGAGTTTTAATGTATACCTTGGTAAAAAACCAAGACAAAATTTGGTCCGTAACTACTCTTCGAAGGATTTGTTGCCATGAAAGAATTTTTTAGCACTCTTTGAGTTGTGGACCACAACCTTCCAAGAAAAATCTATTGACATAGCTGGTTTGCCATGATTGTAGAATGACCTTGAATATATTACAATAGAAACAAGATGTGGTTGGTAGCAAGAGATCATCACAAGGATATGGAGCAATGAATAAATGGTCAATAAGATGAGAATGACTCGCAAGCCATTCCTGTTGTGCTTGAATTCATGGACATGAGATCTCCACTAGGCATTTTGTGTGAGGAATTTGTCTATGGGGTAAAGAGGAAGTTTTACAGATGTATGCTATGATATCTTTGTCTACATCATTTGGAGGATAGGTTGCTATAAGACCTAGATTTATCAGTTTTCTATAGGCCTTCAAATAGTTGTCCTGTCATATTCATAATTCTTGACAATTTGATAGCTTTGATCTCTATTACCAATATCAACACTCACCTGTGTCCATGTTCATTGTCTGGATTTGATCTCAGTCAGGGGTCCACTACCATCTACATAATGACTAACATTATAAGTCTAAGTTTTGACAGGATACCACGAGGATGTGAAACAAGAAGTGAATGCTAGGAAAACTGGAAATTAAATGAACAGGAAGGAAATGAAACAATAAACAATATGTGATATATGTGTGTGTGTGTGTGTGAACAAGAAGGAAATATTAGAAAGGATAGATTAGATAGATAAGTGGAAATGGATCGAACAACAATGAAAATATATAACCGCTTTAAAAAGTGAGGACGTGAAAAAGCCAGTAAGGGTGTAGAAAAGTGTATTTGAAATGAACATGAAGGAAAAAGTAGAAATAAGGGTATAGAAAACTATAAGTGAAATGAACTTGAAGTAAACAATAGAAATGAGTTGTAAACAACATGGATAATATAGGAAAACTAGAAAGCACTAATCAACACATACATACTTGGAAAATTAACTTCAATTCTTTGTGTAATTGTCTGTTTTCTTTCTGCTCTATAGAAAACTATAACCGAAATGATCATGAAGGAAACAATACAAGTAAGGGCATGCAAAATTGTAAGTTAAATGAACATGGAGGTAACGATACAATAAGGCAAAACTGTAAGTGAAATGAAATTGAATGAAACAATAGATATGATAGGAATGTGGATATGTACAAAACTGTAAGTGAAATGAACATGAACGAAACAATAGAAAGGATAGAAACGTGGATATGTACAAAATTGTAAGTGAAATAAACATGAATGGAATAGTAGACACAACCAAAAAATGTGAGGATGTGAAACAACCAGTAAGGGTATGGAAATCTGAAAATGAAATGAACATGAAGGAAATAATAGAATGGGTAGATACATGGAAATGAATTGAACAACATGTGTGTGTGAAATAATGGACCTGTTATCTGCAACACAACACTTCAATAGATCATTATATTAGTAGAAAAGCATAAAAAGCAAGGGTTTGAAGCCAAATACTAAAACCGATCCATTGCTTCCTATCTAGGAGGAGTTTGAAGAATGCCATAATCATGCCCTCAGATTATGCACAAATTAGTGACATATACAACCTAAGAATGAAATATTTGAATGAAAAGTAATCTAAATGCTCACTAAACATGCATATTATCTCTAAAAATATGATAATAACAATGCATAATATCAAAACTACAATGCAATATGGATTTTCAATTAATCTAAACAACATAACAATGCCTTCAATCTAAAAATTAAGGGCCATTTGAGCTCAAAAACTCATTCTATTTATAGAAGAAATCAGGAGAGAGAGGGGGGACAAGGGTCATTAATGGAGGTGTAAAAACCATTAATGAGGTGTAAGAGACATTAATGCCAAAGGCATTAATGAGGCATGAGCTTGAAGAATCTCTATTAATAATGTATTAATGAGAGCAATTAAGAGGCATGGTGAGGGGTGTAAGTCCAAGCTTGAGAAAGTGGACTTAGAGGGAGCCAAGCTTGAGAAAGTTGACTTTCTCAAGTGGGTTGGATTCCTAATCACAAAATTAGGAATGTGACAACATTAGGAGGTGGGTTAGGATAGGATTAAGATTAGGATTAGGTTTAGCATGGGGGAATAGGTTGGGATGGGTTTGAACCCAGGGTTAAGGTGGTTGAGATAGGTTAGGCTAGGGTTAAGGGGAATATCAATGAAATAAATTATAATTAATATATTCATTCAAAAATAGGAAAATTAATTATTTAAGCCTTTGATTGCTTTAGATAATTAATTAGGACTATAGCCAATTAATTAGATTAATTTAAGCTAGATGATAAGGTTTTTGCAAGTGATTAGGTATAAGTAGGATTTATTTAATTCCTTTTAAATTAATTACCTTAGCCAATTATTGATTAGTTTTGATTGGCTAAGGTGATTAATAAAATTTAGTGATTAGATCACTTAGGAGATTAAATCTGATTTGAATGAATTATGCTACCCAGTTGAAGAGTTGTCTGGACATAATTGGGGGTATGATCACACTTAGGGCAAATAGGGTCTATAGTCAGAGCAGACCAAATTAGGGTGGTTACACAACATAGGTAATATAGAAATAACAAAATCAGTATTCAACAACAAGGAAAATATAGAAATAATAGAAATCAATAATAAACACCTACATACCTGGACAATTAGCTTCAATTCTTTATGCACTTTGCTTTGCTTTCTTTGTGCTCTTTGTTGGCTATTGAATGTGATGAATAAGATGGTTTGAAGTCTACTTGTATGTTAGAAGCTTGCTGTGTTAGTGTGGTGTATTTAATTTGTGCACTCTTATCAATTTGAATTTTGAATTTGAAGCTTTACTTGCAAGAGTTCATCCGATCGCTACTTTGAATTAAGATTTGATTGCCCTTTAATGGTTTTTGGTTTAATGGTTTTTGGTGGCCTTACACAAGTTGATTTTCAAATTGCAGGTGGTTTATTGTTGACGTGACCAAAAGATGTGCACTGAAGGAGGAATGAATGCACATTTTGGCTGGAATGATTTGTCAGGGTCTTGTCTAAGTGTTTAGGGTGGTAACATCTACGTAGGTAGTACAAGACTTAGTAGTTGCAATGAGGTGACAACTGTCAACATGTTTTGGGTCGATGTTTATCCATGTTTTACTATTTTGATTGTACCGTGCTATGTGCTTGAAGTGACAATCCTCATTTAAGGGTTAAATGTTGACATGTAAGTGATTATACATGATTTGTATTTCAGTCAGAATAATTGTCTTTTTTGTACCGAGCGACCCACTTTAACCCGCATCAAAACTTGTCAGTGAGAATGACAGGTTGCTTGTTCGATAGGAAAGGAACACAATTTTTTATTTGGTGCATATATAAAATATAAAACTTGTCGTTATCTGATACATTTTTATATGTATTATGAAATGATGTTTTTTGTTTGACTTTTCAAATAGTAGCTGACATGTAATGTGGTCCAAGTGGTAACGTGTGGGATCCTATTAGCTCCACTTACATGGCACGTTCTAGACCCCGCACACATATTGGCTCCTCTCCCTATTCTTATATTTGATACCTCTAAACATACTTGGACAATTAGCTTCAATTCTTTCTGCACTTTGCTTTCCTTTCTTTGTGCTCTTTGTTGGCTATTGAATGTGATGAATAAGATGGTTTGAAGTCTACTTGTATGTTAGAAGCTTGTTGCATTAGTGTGGTGTATTTAATTTGTGCACTCTTATCAATTTGAATTTTGAATTTGAAGCTTTACTTGCAAGAGTTCATCCGATCGCTACTTTGAATTAAGATTTGATTGCCCTTTAATGGTTTTTGGTGGCCTTATTTTCAAATTGTAGGTGGTTTATTGTTGACGTGACCAAAAGATGTGCACTGAAGGAGGAATGAATGCACATTTTGGCTGGAATGATTTGTCAGGGTCTTGTCTAAGTGTTTAGGGTGGTAACATCTACGTAGGTAGTACATGACTTAGTAGTTGCAATGAGGTGACAACTGTCAACATGTTTTGGGTCGATGTTTGTCGATGTTTTACTGTTTTGATTGTACTGTGCTATGTTCTTGAGGTGACAATCCTCATTTAAGGGTTAAATGTTGACATGTAAGTGATTAGACATGATTTGTGTTTTAGTCAGAATAGTTGGCTTTTTTGTACTGAGCGGCCCACTTTAACCCACGTCAAAATGTGTCAGTGAGAATGACATGTTGCTTGTTCGAGAGGAAAGGAACACAATTTTTTATTTGGTGCATATATAAAATACAAAACTTGTCGTTATTTGATACATTTTTATATGTATTATGAAATGATGTTTTTTTGTTTGACTTTTCAAATAGTAGCTGTAATGCGGTCCAAGTGATAACATATGGGCTCCTATCAGCTCCACTTACATGGCACACTCTAGACCTCGCACACATATTGACTCCTCTCCCTATTCTTATATTTGATTAATCATCACAATTTCTCCCAAATCCCTCCCCCTACCCTTTAAAATGATATCTAGAGTATTTCTAAAATGTGATCTCTCCTTGACGAACACAATTTTTTCTTGCTAAAGCTCGAGTTTAAATCCACAAGTTCTTCCCTACCTTACAAAAACCCGAGTTCAAATCCTGTGTGTAATTAGATTTATCCCATTGGAGATTGATATTCACGTAAATATATCAAATTCGAGTACCCAGACAAGAAAATGATGAGTAACCTGAAGATGATAGGCAAGAGTTTCTTCTCTGTAACATCTTATAAATTCTTCGATATCTACTTTTATTCAGCATTTTTCAAATTAAAGCAAAAAGTTTGTTTTTGAGCTATTGAGAATCGCAGTTCAGAAGTCAACATTTGGGTTTTTTTACTCTTTTCATTAATTTTTACTAAATTTACTATTATTTCAAGTTTTCGTATGCACTTTGTGTGCAGATATTGCTGCCAATCTTACAGGTGAGCAATTCTATCGGTATAACTCTCTATATTTTACTTCGATTCACTCTTTTAAGCAATTGAAGGGCTCCATTTTTTTAGCTAATAGGGTGATGTGTATTTTTTTCGTTGGCACAGATGACATGTTTAAAGGGGTCTACAATGGAAGGAAATACCATATTGGGGATATTGCTGAGGTTTTGAAGAGAGCATGGGAAGCTGGGGTGGATAGAATTATAGTAAACATAACAAATTGAATTTTGACGTTCTTTCATAAGTATTGTATCATCGGCATTAAAATTAAGTTTTTTTGTGTAATTTTTTAAGAGGGTGTTTGGTTTGTTGCTAAATAGGTGACTGGTGGATCCCTGAAAGAATCTAAGGAGGCACTTGCCATTGCTGAAACCGATGGTATTCTTAGCCTTAACCTATTGTACACTTAAGAAGCTTTTGATTACAAGAGAAGTGAATACATAGGAATCACAGTTCGTCCCGGCCATTGCATACTAATTAAAGTGCATCTTAGTTTTTACTTATCAATTTTTTCTTCAGTCAAATTTGCTTCTCTGACATGAGATATGAACAATATCAGAATAAGGAAAAAAAAGGTTCTTTTTAGTACTGATGGTTTGTTTTTATAGGTCGACTTTTTTGTACAGTGGGAGTACATCCTACAAGGTGCAATGTAAGTGGATGCCAAGTTTTCATTTCTAATTTTGGTTATAGCTCTTCTATTTTTTTCATAAGATGGTCACGAGTTTCCATTTGTGAATATCTCCAGCCTCACAAATGAACGAGTTTGGGCTGTTTGACAAGAATTGCATACCTAATTCAAGGCAACCATTTTATAATCGCTATAAGTGCAGACAACAAACAATGCACAGCACCCTAACACAATTCCAACCAGTTGTGGACCATCTGAAGTTACTGTACCTAGAAAACTCAGGTTGCCTTAAATGTGTTTTTTTCTTCTTAATTTCTTTTTTCTTTTCTTAGACTCTATCAATGTTGACCCGATTCACGGACACCCCCTCTCAGAAGTGGGTTCGGTCCGTTTCATTCCCAATTTCAAATGGAGGGTAAATACTAAGAACTTTATAAACTTATAGTCAATTTATTAATGCAGACAGCATATAACATCCCTAACATAATATGCAACAAGTTCTGAATGCTGGGAAATAACTGCACCAAGAAAGCTTATGATGTCATAGATTCTCTTGTCTGTTTTTTTCAGATTCTATCAATAAGAATCCCATTCTTGAACATCCTTCAAGTTGCATTTCTAAAAGGATGTAACTAGTTTGTAACCATCACAAGTGCAGACAAATATGACACCACAAACATACCATGCAACTGGCATTGGGTGATGTGAGGTTAGTGTACCTAAAAAGCTTAGGTAGCCATAGATTCGCCTACTCTTGTTTTTGTTTTGTTTTGTTTGTTCAACTACTGTCAAAGGGAATTCCATTCCTGAACATCCTTCAGAAATATGTTTGGTTGGTTCGCAGATATTTTTTGTGGTACTTTCTCAGGAAATTGAAATACTGGTTGATGGTGGGCTTTTTTCCTGCAGGAATTTGAAGAAAGTGGAAATCCAGAGCAACACTTAATGGAGCTTGTTTCTTTGGCCAAGGAAGGTGTGCAAAGAGGAAAGGTTTGACTTATTTCTGTTATGGTGCATTTCTTTGGCATTATTTTGATTTACACTGGTATTTCTTTGAAGATATTTGAAATGCATGTTGTAAATATTCAGTTCCATGACTGGTGATGACTTGAGTGATTGAGTATTACTAAGTCACGAGCAATGTTTTCCTCCGGAAATTTGAAAATTCTTCATTAATTTTAATTTTGGTCAAGAATGCTGGGAAATACTGTTAGTGTTCTATTTTGGAAATCTGGGGATATAATTTTTTTCGGTTTTCCATTATCTATTTTAACTTTCCAAGACAGTGTCCTGACTCTTACCGGTTCAATCATCACTGAGGCCTGCTGTCAGATCAGCTTAAGATGCATGGGATGCAATGTTCCAGAGTTAGCAAGTGTGCCATAAATTCATATTGAGCGTTGTGGAGGTAATGGAAAAATATGGAAATCTTATTTCCCTTGTTCAGGTGCCTCCAATGATCTTATGTCTGCTTGTTGGGCTACAATATGCTGCCAGTATGGTAGAGTACACTAAAAAGAATAATTATAATTTTTTTTCTTGTTATTTGAAAGGGTTACTAGGCTATAAGAATTATGTTTTCCATTAAGGCATATAGAGTCAACTGTCAAAGCTTTGATATTCCATTTGGAAAGCTAAAAAGAACAAACACTCAATTACAATAGATATGAAATAAAATTGAAATTCAAACTGAATCCACAATACAAGGTGCTGCTAAAAATGCAAGTTCTTTGGAAATGGAAACATAGAAGTGTGTTAATCTCCCAAATGGCTGTTTTCTGGTCATACCTTATGTTTCTAGTTTCAAGAGACACCAGCCACAACACCTTTGTCACGTATTTTCTTCTTTCTGTTTTTACCTGTAGAACTATTTGTTTCTGTATGTTTCTTGTTTCCTGGTCATCCCTCATGTTTCTGGGTTCAAGAAACACTGGACACAACAGTCTTCTGTAATGCATCTTTTCCTTTCTATTTTGACCTGTAGAACCATTTATGTCTGCAGGTTGAATTGACCAAGAAACTACTGCAATGGCAGGAAGTGGCTGCAGAAATGGCCACATTTCTCATCCAGCTGAAAATTTGAAGAATAAGAGAAGCAAAAACCAAAAAGGGAACCAACAAAAGAAAAGAATCCTAAAAAATAAAACAAAAACTATTTTCGATTAGATTTCTATATTAATGTTTCCAAGACAGTTGACCTTGGGACTTGTTTAACAGTTCTGAGCTTTGCTTGCCTAATGTACCATTGAGGCCTAATTTCAGATGACAGATCAGTTTAAGATGAATGAGGTGCAATGTTGACAGATTTTGCAACTCCATCATAATCTCAGATCCTTCTTTGAGAAGGGAGGAGTGATAAAATGTGAAAATCATGTTTTCCATGTTCAAATGCCTCTTGAATCTCTCTTATCTTCTTTGTTGGAGTTGTAAAGTAAACTTTAAAGAATTTCTGAACTTTACTGCTTGTGAATTGAAAGGGGAAGAGGCTTGGAAAATCAATTTGAAAGAGTAATACCATGAGAATTATGATTTCTGTTAATATTTTAATTTTTAAAGCATAATAGATACCTCCTTCACAGTGTATGTACTCAATCTACTTCAGGTGGTAGCCATTGGGGAATGTGGGTTGGACTATGACCGTCTTCAATTTTGCCCCGCTAATATTCAAAGACAGTAAGGATCTTTTAAAGGCATTTTGCGTATATTTTTAATGTAATTTACAGTTTGAGACTTTTAATAATATAAATATAAAGCTGCCTCAATTCCTAAACAAAGTCTCTTTTTGATTAGGTATTTTGAAAAGCAGTTCGAGCTGGCTGAGGCATTAAGACTTCCGATGTTTCTTCATATGCGTGCAGCTTGCAAGGACTTTTGTGAGGTCTTAGAACAAAATAGGCATCGGTAAGTTTTCTGAGTAATTTAAAAGCATTCTGTGTTGAAAATGAACTGCTATCAATCATCCTTGCCACCAGTACCGAAACTTACCCTCCGGACATGCTTCTAAGATATGATTTTTTGTGTATGGTGGAGGACTAATGCATGCTGTGCTATATGCCGTTTCCATTTAGTATAGTGAGAATTGTTACATTTTGAAGGAATGTTGAGGGCCTGCTATAAAACATCTTTATCGATTAAGTATAGCATTTTCTACAATTGTTTATTGGCCAGGATAGTTAAGGATTATGTTTAGGAAGGTGAAGGGAAAACTTTTTTTTTTGGTCGGTAATAAGGTTTTTTATTATTAATATACCAGGAAAGAATCCTGGCCCGGACCAGGGATGGTTACAGTAAGGAAACCATCTCCCCAAGTAAACATAAACACCAAGAGGACCTATTAACAAGTCTAGTCAAAAAAATCTGCTGGCAATCAAGAATTGCTCTTAGCACCTCCTTTCGTGTGTGAGTGCAAAGTCATATCAAAGGAAGTCTTTGTTTTCTTGACTTTTTTGCCCTTCACAGTAACCCAACCGTCTTCCATCTTGGCTGCCTCTACTTGCCACTCCATCAAATTACAATCAGACCCCCTCGCACTATTTGCTCTCCTTTAATCTTGCTGATTCTGGTCCCCATCAGATGGATCATCCTCCTCCTCACGAGCCTCTACATGTCTTTTGTTTTCCCGCTCATCTGGCGTTGCAATAGCTTTCTTGTTCATAGGCATCTTATCACAACTAGAGTAGACAGCCTTAACACTTCAAGGGTGGTTGTGTGTTTGGAATCACATCCTCACATGGCTGTTGAGGCATCACCTCACTTACTACCTGAGAAAAGCTCTTATGTTGTTCACCCTTCTTCTCTACCATAAAATGAAGGTGTGAGACATCCTTCCACCAAGAGGTCAGCTTATCCTGTCTCTGTTAAGCACATTGGGCACATGTGCCTAATCTGAAAACACCTCCTACACCTAAAGGGCACCCCTTCATAATCCAAAGATTGCACCTGTTTGCCCTGTAGGGTAACAGTTTAATGCATATGAGAATAAAAGGAAATATAACAAAACACAGTATATCAGAGAACTCACAATTGCTTCTTTATTAATTCCATCAAGTGTTTACAATGTATGCACACATCAATTACCACAATGCCAACATTACAATGATAATATCCTTCGGACGCAAGTACATGACATATATAGATGTCGAGGGAGTTGCGAGTGTCAACCATCGCAACCATTCCCAACTACCTATCCCTGGACCAAACTAACAAGTACTGACAACACTTAGTTTACCCGACAACATCGTCGCCCCCAAAAAGAAAGTCGTCTCCGGATGACACACAACAAAATGGGGATAATGCCAAGACTAAACAAATATACAAGGAAATCAAGATTGAGGTGGAAGATGAGAGAGCGTCACTGACGAGGAGGGTGCTGACGGTGGTGTAGATGTTGCCAATCGTGCTCTTAACTCATACACCTGCTCCGTCCTTAATTTCAGGTCGCGCTTAGCCAACATCTGTCGCTCCATAGCAGTCTTTACCATAAAAGATGCCTCCAGGACCTCCTTATCCTTCTTGTCAGTGACCTCCATATCACTAGCCAGGCGAGTCTCTACCATGGCTCTTTCTGCCTGTCTCTCCTCCAACTGTGCTACCAAAGCTGCCCTCTCAGTCGCCCATGCAATCCTCTCTTGGGCCAATTCATCTCTGTGATGCACCTCCACCTCCTGGAGTCGAGCGGCCACCGCCTCTCAGGCTGTCACTGCTGCCAGTTGCTGGGCCTCAGCCTTCGATGCCACGTGTTGAGTCCTCCTCAACTCATAGTAGCCCTCACAGAAGACCTGGTCTACCTCACACAGTAGGGATTGAACCCGACTCTCCCCACACGCTGTGAAAGGCCTCTACTCTCCAACATCTCTAAGGTCTCTGAGGCTGGCCATCCTCGAGACTCAAAACATTGGCGGAACTCTTGAGTGCAACCCGTTCTCACAAACTCTAACAACTCCACTTGCCGATCAACTGCTGAGTGGCCTTGTGACCGAGCCGAGGCCACTATCCGCCTGGATCTTGCGACCGCACTCACAATATACTGATCCAGGTCACTAAGCTCTTGCTGAGGCTCTGGTGTGCCGACCTCATGCCGAGGAGTGATGGCCAACTGTACAACTAGTGGACTCTCTGCCAACTGCCTGACTGGTGAACTTTCTCTCGCCAACTCCTTGAAGACGGGTGAATTCTCTTACTCTAGGTCCACTACCTTAGATGGTATCTGTCGCTGTGGTGAGAGGATGGCGGGTTCGACAGGGGACATTAGTGTAATCTGGAAGTGGCTGTGCCAAGACCTCATATCTACCTGTGAAGTACCACTCTCCAACCCCTGTCTTCCATCCCTGTCGGCTGCTCCACCAACTCCGTTCCTCCTGTGTCCGTCTTGACTGTCTCAGCCTCACGCGACATCACTTGGTAGACCAACTCCCCTGTAGCCGCAACTATCTCGGCCGCTCCTGGCTGCTCAATTGTGCTAATGGCAGAATCGACCACTACTGCCGTCTTTCCGCTCTGAGGTACCATGATGATCGGGGCCCTCAACTGGCCAAAGCCGAGTATGGGAGCTGTCACCATCGTACCGAAGGAAGTAGGCGGGGTCAACTGCGCAACCCCAGACAGAAGTTGTGGAGTGAAAAGGGCCCTTTGAGTGCCACTGTTGGAAGGTGTGAGTGTGTCCACTCCTAGTTATGCTCCTATCTGAGAGCCCACTACCTCCTCGGCTGCGTGACTTGCTCGGCCTACTATCCGAAGGCTATCTCCACTGACTCTTTGAAGTGTCACTAGATTCTACCCGACCACTATCATCATTGTCCTCATCAGACTCTGATTTCAACACCACCGCATGGCACTTCCTCTTTTGACTCGACTGCATAGCGCCACATGTGGCCAAAATATCCAAGTGCCGCCAATATAGAATGGGTGGGTGGCCACACTCCACACGACCCTGCGGCTTCACCTCGAGTTTGTCAAGAGGTATCTGTGTGTGGGTGGCCTCGAGAAAGAATCTGATGGCATAATGCAGCATATAAAATGTCTTGTGGTACAATGTCATGAATTCATACTTTCTGTCAGCACCACGCCATTCCTAATGCCATTCAGCAAGACAATCTGAGGTAGTGCAATATCTGAGGCTCGGCTCGAGCCCGTGAGTCGGGTTTAACTACATCCATCAGACATATCCACTGACCCACTGCAACAAAGGACTTCTTTATCCCGCGGCTCCTGGAGGTGCTAGCAATTGAATCCATTTTTGCTTGTGTCAAGTTCCTGGAAACAAATTTTATTCTCTTAGTTATCTTTTTCGCCGCTTTGTCAATCTTTTTCCCTATACTCCTTGGAATTCCAAAAATCTTTGTAAACTCGGTCATTGTGAGAGTAATGGTGATGTCGTGCTCGAGATACTCGAAAATGCTCTTGGGGCTGTCTGTCAAAGGTCTATCATCATCCGCAATGACCCTTCAAAATCTCGGATATAGGACACTGGCATTTGTATCGCCCAATGCACCTGCGCACATTTCAGATTGTCCTTAATAATATCATTCTCTGGAGTCTCCTGCCTCCACGTTCTGCATTCGATGCCATTTAAACCTTCAAATGTAACACTTTGTATTGTGACTTCGTCCTTTTGAGCCTGCATTTGCACCTTTGTTTTCACTTTCTTCTTCTTGCCTGTATCTGTATCTACTTTTCCTGCGATCTTCACACTTGATGGCAACACTCTCTTGTCCTTATCCATGGCAGAATTGCTGCTCGATGGTGATGGTGATGGTGATGGCGACTGCAACTGTTTTTTCCAATTCTTTTTCTTCGTTCTTGTTCTTGAATCCATTAATAACAGTTTTGTTGCTTTGCACAATTATTAAATATGGTATCAAGAAAATGTAGTTGGGGCAACTAATGTTCGGTACGTGCGGCTCTTCTCTCTTTGTACGCTCTCTGCAATCCGTACCGCCTTTGCAATCCTATTGTGTGTTGCAATTGATTCCTGGTTGACGTCTCCTTTCATCAATGCATACTTGTGCCGTACGAACTTCTTGTACCACTGTGCAATGCCTTCTTCGTTCTTGCTGAGCCATATGACTTCCTTTCTATATGCGGCTTCTGTCTTTTCACTTCTCTTTTTCGGCCGTTTGTGTTTTTTTGTGTCCTCACCGTCGCTTATGAGGCGAGTTGTTGAATTATGTTAAAGAGGTCTTCTCTGCAAGGGCTGTACGGCCAACTTTCCTCATTACGGGATACTTACCTTTCTCCTCAAATTACCGTACGACCTTTCTACATGCCCCCGTCACTGTAGACTTCCTTTGGGTCGTACAAACTTGTTCTATTCTTACCATATGACTGCATCTTCTCGGCGTTGGTATTAATCACCGTACGGTGATGTCTTGCGGGACCTCCTCCTGTACGGTGACTCCATACGGTAGTCACTCGTACAGCAATGTCATTGTACAGTGACCTCCGTACAGTGTTCTCACCGTACGATGAGTTCTCTGTTTTTTTTAATAATACAATTTACCTTTCATTGGGCATTTCCGGGTGAACTGGGTCATTCCTCCTTCGCCTTTCATGGTACAATTTCAACTTTGAGCCGTTCACCGCATTTGGAACTTCCCGCCCGTCTAATGTCCATAGCTTGATTACTCCGTTTTCTGCCACTTCACGAACTTTATAAGGGCCCAACCATCTCACTTTAAATTTCCCTGGCTTTATCTCATTTCGCTCGTACTTCAACACCAGTTGTCTTGGGGTGAATCTCATCCGCCTTAGGTGCTTATCATGCCACAGTTTCCGATGTTGCTGGACTGCCTCCGTCGCCCACTGCGCCATCATCCATCATTCATCTAGTTTGTTTAAGGCATACAACTGCTCTCGTAAACTCTCCATATCACCTAGTCTGTTGTCGATGACTATCCGCAGGCTTGGTACCATAAACTCAGCAGGTACAATGGCTTCCTGGCTATACATCAACTGGAATGGTGTTTGGCCCTTTGTCACTCTGTACGTTGTACGGTAGGCCCAGAGCACTGACGAAAGCTTTTCCTCTTAGTCTTCTTGTTCGACGTGGCACGACTTGTATATTATAGAGACCAATATTTTATTAGTGGCCTCCGCTTGCCCATTGGCTCTTGGATAATAGGGGCTCGACATAGAGTGAAAGATTTTAAACTCTGTTGTTAACAACTTGATCACATGATTTCTGGAGTGTCCTTCCCGATCGCTTGTTAGCTGGATGGGGATTCCATACTAGGTAATAACCTGCTCATAAATGAACTTCGTTGTGCTTAATGCATAGTTATCAGGCAAAGCCCTTGCTTCTACCCACTTGGTTAAATATTCTGTGGCCACAACAATATAACGACACCTCCGGGCATGGCTGGCCTTCAGCGGTCCAATAAAGTCCAGCCCCCACTGTTCGAACAACTCCTGAGCGTGCAAGGGGTTGAGCGGCATGAAATCCCTCTTCAGCGGCTTCCCAGCCCTCTAACATGTATCACACCCTACGACCCACTCCTTGGCGTAGTTGTACAACGTAGGCCACTATAAGCCTGGTGGTCCTCATAGAATGTGAATGGAGTCGCTAGAAGGTAATGTCTGAATTTCTGTACTGCATAGACCATTCCGAGAGCCTCCCTCTCGGTCATACTATAGTTCTTCTTTGCCTTTGACAACAATCTATTGGAAAAGTAGATTGGATGGTCTAGCCCGTGCTCGCCCACTTGAGCCAACGTAGCACCTATTGCAAAATTTGAAGCATCCACATGGGCGAGGAACTCCTTATCCCAATTAGGGTATGCCAGGGTCAACACACCCACCAGCCTTGTCTTCAACTCCTCAAAGGCTTCACCCTGGGCTGTCCCCCAAGTGTACGGCTCGCCCATCCGCGTCAGTTCGTCCAAGGGGTACGAGACTTGCGCAAAGTTCTTGATGAACCTCCTGTAGTACCCGATGTGGCCAAGGAAAGACTTAACTCCAGTGGTGCTTGTGGGGGGCTCCATCTCCATGATCACCTTCACCTTGTCGGGTTCTGTCTTCAATCCAGCCTTGTAGACAATGTGGTCCAATAGCTTCCCCTGCGACATCATGAATCTACACTTCTTCGGATTCAGTGCCAATATCACCTTCCGACATCGTTCCATGCACTTTCGTAGGGCGACTAGGTGTGTGTCTTGTTCACTATAAATGGACCAATCGTCGAGGAATGCCTTGAAGTTCCCCACCGACATCTTTTGAAAGATGTGCAAAATTATCCTTTGGAAGGTTGCTGGCGCATTACAAAGACCGAAAGCATCCGGTTGTGCGCATAAACACCGTCCTCCACCACAAATGTTGTCTTCAATTTATCTTCAACCGCGATGGAGATTTGGTTATACCCCGAAAACCCATCCATGAATGAATACATTTCATGTCCCGCGATTTCGTCCAGGATGCTATCCGTGAATGGTATGGGAAAGGGGTCTTTGATGGTGACAACATTCAGGTACCGGAAATCCACACAGATTTGGATCTGGTTTGCCTCCTTTAGTGAGATGACGATGGGGGATACCCATTCGTTGGTTTGTACCCGAAAAATAATGCCCGCCTCCAACATATGCTCTATTTCTTTATTGACCTTCGTGGCATAGTTTTTATTCATCTGGTACGGTCTCTTCCGTACAGGTTGGGCTCCAGGTACCAATGAATGTGGTGTACGCACAACTCTGGGGGCACTCCCTTCAGGTCCTTGTACGTCCATGCGAAAACATCTTTGTACTCCATGAAAATTTTAAATGCTGTCGCCTTCAGTACTGGATTCCAGTCGGCCCCTACCTATACATTTTTGGGACTCACCTCATCTCCAAGGTTGGTGACCTTCAACGAAGGCTCTTCATACTTTATGGGTTTCTCCTTGTCAAACTTGTGTGCCGGAGTCTCATTGACTCGGGCCTCTCCTTCCTTGTATTCCCCGTACTCCGGCGGAAACAAGTCCTTCTCTGACTCCTTGTCAACCTGGAGCGTGTTACACTGAAATAGTTCGTAATCTTCCATTTGCCAGTGGAAGAGTCCGTTCATAGAATCCATGTCATCTTCAGAGCATCCTTCAAGTTCCAGAACACCTTCATTGTTCAGTTCCATCCCGCGCTTTCCTTCGTCTACTCCAGTCGCATCTTCTTCCGATTCTGACTCGGACGAGGATGCCAATTCCTCGCTGACCATCTGGTTCTCAGGTCAATTACAATTTTTCTCTCTAGTCTCCATCGCCAGGGTGTTACGTTTCCATTTGTGGTTCACCTTCGCCGTAATGAGCCACCCTCTTCCTAGGATAGCATCACACCCTTTCTTCTTTAGGGGAATCACCACGAAGTCCAGAACGAAGGGTTGGGTACCAATTGTTACCCACTGCGCCATCAGAGTACCGATCGGCTTGATGCCATGTTGGTCGGCACCCACGAGATTGAAGGTCGGCGGCGACAGTGTCGGTTTCCCAAGTTTCTTCCACGTTTCCTCAGATAGCACATTTACCCTTGATCCTCCGTCAACAGTAGTGTCGGTGAGGATGGTTCCGAGGATGCCCAACTCTACCACCGCAGGGTGTTGGCCACTATTCACCGCCAACAACATTGGGTTTGCTGTAGGGTTGACCGAAACCTCTGGGCGCTCTGCCGTACGGGTAGGTATTGGTACGGTGCTTAATATGGCTTCCCTCAACTATGACATTGTTTTCAGAAGGTCTTTAATTTTAATTGGCACCTTTGTCTGCAACACTTGCCTAAGGATGTTTTGTTTAGCTTCTGTATGCCTATGAGATGAAGTACTCGCCGTGTCGCGGGTCTCTCTTCTTTCTGCCCTCATCTCTCGTTCATTTTTTGCCTTTGCTTCCCATACCCTCTCTTTCTTCGTTCGCGGGTTCGGGTACGTTGCCTCCTTGGCTTGTTGCCGAGTGATTGCCTGCACCCCTTCGTCTTCGCCTGATTTCTCAATGTCCAATCGGTTGACTCCAGGCTTCAGACAATTTGCATCCTTGTGGTCACCCAGTCCACACCATCGACATAGATACTGAGGAGATTCTTCCTTTTGGTAATCACGAGCAAAGTGCCCCCACTGGTCAGGCTCGATACTGAATCATGAGGCGACCCTTCACATCATATTGGATCCGACTCTGACCACTGTTGTTTTTATTATTATTGTTAATTCTTCCCCCGCGTTGGTTGTTACAATATCCACCTAATGATGTGTTGGTATTGGTTTGTGTTTGAGGGGTGTCAGCTGTTGCGGATGTCGACGACTGTTCCTGAGTGAAGAGTACTTGTGGACCCTTCGTTTTCATATTGTATGGGCATTCCTTGGTGGAATGTCCCATCACTTGGCAAATGTCACAGTTGGCTTTCTTCGGGCATGCGCCCTTCGTATGACCTTCCTTACAGTCCATACACCATAACTCGCCTTCGTTCTTGCTGTTGCTCCCCTTCATTGCTTTGAACTCCATCATATAGTGCATATCTTTCTGAAGTGCTTGCACCTTTTTGTTGGATTCATCGTCACTGCTGCTCCCATTGAAGGAATCGTCGTCATTTGATGACCTATTCTTCTTCTTTCTGGATGTTTTGCTTTCACTCTCCAGATCCATTGCTCGGTTATAGGCATCTTCGTACGACGTTGGCTGGATAATTTTCATTTTCTTCCTTAGAGAGGATTTCAACCCCTCTACGAACCATCGTTTCTTCAGTCTGTCGGCTAGTTGGTTGTCCATCTTTCCCAGCAATTCCTTTAACCGTCGGCCGTACGTTCTCGTTCTTTCCCTGCTTCATATTGTAGATCTTTGCCACGATCTCGTTGTCATCCCGAAGCAATCGAAATCCACTTTGGAATGCTTTCTTCAATTCGTCCCATGTGTTTACCTTCGTTCTGTCGATATCAAAGAACCAGTCGATGGCTACTTCGCGCAAGGTCGCAGGGAAATGCACTACCCATTCGTCGTGGTCGATCGCCCCGTAGGCCGACCAAATTCTCTTGCACGTTTTGCAGTGCCGTACCGGGTCCTCCTTGCCATCCCCTGTGAATGTAGACAATTTTTGTTTATTTGCCATTGATGTATTCTTTTGTGGCTTCGGTCCGTTGGGGACTCCTGAACCGTTGGGAACTCCTGAACCGGGTATAGTTGAATCGAATAGGTTGTTGTGACCACCGTGCTCCTGTGTCCTCCCGACACCTTTGGCCACACCGGTATCCCCTACTTCTCTGTTCGCGGTCTCCCTTTCCCTTCGGTTCTCTCGTTCCACCCTTGGCGGTATAATTGTAAGGTATCCCAACCTATGTCGAGTCTCCTCAATTAATTCATGTACAACGTCCCCTTCGGCTACTTCGGTCGCTTCGCCTTCAACCTGGTTACCCCCTTCAAAATTGTACGCCTTGTGTACTTCGTGGCCTTTGGTCCCACCTTCGACATTCCTGTATTGCCTTCGGCTGCTTCTTCCCTTTCCGATCGTCCCTGAGCAAGTCTTCGTAGCCTTCGCCTTCGCCTTTGCTTTGCTTGCTCTTCCAATCTCAGGGCCCACTGGTAGGCCTCGTAGTCTTCTTCCTGTCCTCTTTGGGTACAGTTTTTGTCCTTCAGAATGTTTGGCATTAATCTTTCTTCTCATAGGGGTTGTGGATACTTTGACGCCTTATGCTTTCGGCACGTTCCTCTTCTTCCCTCTGTTTCTTCGTACCGCTGCAAAATTTGTTGGTGGCGGTTTTCTCTGTTAGTCTCTTCTCGGCGGTTCTGTAGGGCAAGGAATGTTTGTGCCAATAGTCTAGGCAACCGACACATCAACCGATCTACCGCGGGGCTTACACCGAGTGTAGTCCACACTGGGCTCTCCGGAACTTCCTCTTGTGTGGCCTCCCTTCAGACGTGAGTTTCGATAGATGCTTGCTGTAGGGCTACGAAGTCTGCTGTCAACACCCTTTCACCTTCGAACAACTCCTCAAATCCTTCTTCGTTTTCGGGACTGCTACTTGCACCTTCGCCCACTGGTTGACCCATTATACTCCCTTCGCCATTAACACTCTGTCACTCCCAGTTTCGTATCGGCAACGACGCTAGATGTTTGCCCCGTAGGGTAATAGTTTAATGCATATGAGAATAAAAAGAAATATAACAGAACACAGTATATCAGAGAATTCACAATTGCCTCTTTATTAATTCCATCAAGTGTTTACAATGTATGCACACAACAATTACCACAATGCCAACATTACAATGATAATATCCCTCGGATGCAAGTACATGACATATATAGATGTCGAGGGAGTTGCGAGTGCCAACCGTTGCAACCATTCCCAACTACCTATCCCTCGACCAAACTAACAAGTACTCACAAAACTTAGTTTACCTGACAACAACACCTAGAAACCTTTGGAAGTTTTAAGTGTACCTTCTGCAGGAAGTCCCTCAACCATATTCATCTCCACTAAAATTCGAGCATAGGTTGAGTGCAGAAGGTTTGATGACTCTTCATCTACCATTAAACTGCTACCTGAAGAATTTCCTATAACTTCCAAACATGAATCAAACAGAAATGTAATGGCAGATTTGAGAGTCTTACCCAGAGTGGAACCCTGTCGAAAGTTTCCTTCGTTGGATAGAAAGCTGGATGCCAGGGTTTCAACATCAACTGATGTTTATTTTCCCAACTCCATAGGCAGTCACATAAGATTTTATTCATATCACGAACATTTTCAAAAACTACAACAAAGAAAACCTTGGTGCTATTAGAATGTTTCTAATATTAGTTAGTTTCTTTAATGCTCTATCTTGCTGTTCCTATTCTTTTGCAATCTATCTTTAGATAGTTGCTATTCTTTGTACCTTTGGTGTTGTTTATATGAGCTTCTAGCTCTTTGTAAATATTCATTCAATATACGAAATAATCTATTCCTTTATTTTATGGTATCAGAGCTTGGTTGTTTGAAATCGCGAGTCTGTTTACGAATTTGTTTGGGTCGAGATTGCTAAGGCTTTCTTCTGTCTTCCTACCCCTGCGAAATCTTCGTATCAGAGCTCCTAGGGCTGTGCTTCATCCGTGACTACAACCTGTGGCGCGACCTGCAACTGCTCGCGCGGCCTGCACCTTGTATTCATGCGACTGGTGTTCATCCGCGACCTGTGCCTTCGTCCGCGACCACCACCTGTGGCGCAACCTGCAACTGCTTGCACGGCCTGCTCAGACGACACAAATCGGCCATCAAGTGTCGTTTTTGACCTCACAACTCAAAAACGACCTCATTGGTGGAAGCCAACCGCGTCCTGTTTTTTCAAATCCGCCATTGATATCAAGAAATCTGGTTTTTCTGAAGTTTTCTCCAGCCGACTAGGGCTTTCTTTGAAACCCTAAATAGCTGTACCTGTTTGAAAATTTTCTTATAGATCCTTGGTGGGTTTTTCGAAATCTCAATTGGGTTGGTGTCAGATTTTTACGGGTGCCTCGGTTTCCGTGTCTCAATTTTCGAGCCAGTGGATTTGAATTTCGACTTTAGATTCTTTCTGGGTTTTCTGTCAGCATTTCTGGGTACCTGTCAGATTTTTCTAGGTCAGCCAGAAAAGTGCATTGAAATCTGTGCCTGTACGGTGTATACCTAATTCTGCTTAAATCATGGCATCTTTGACCAATGTGATGTTAGAAGGAAATCAACGGTTTAATAGCAATAATTACAATACTTGGAAACAGTGTATGTTGACTGTATTTGAGTATCGCCGCCTCGATGAACTGGTTTTGGGCACAGAAACTCGTCCCACCACACCAGGCACTGATTAGGACAAGTTTGATGATTGAAACAGAAAAGCTGTCATGCTTCTAAAGCTGTCTGTTACCTTAGATCCCCTCTGGCAAGTCGGCTGCAGACATCTGGAAATATTTGAAGGAGCTAGATGAAACATCCGACAAGAGTCGCGCGTTCTTTCTCAAGAACTAGTTGTTCTCCATCATGATGGATTGTTGATATTTATAGCATCGATCAGATAAAATAGTGATTATAGATAAATTATGAGATATATCTATATAATAGATATAATAATAATATATATTAATAATTTATAATATATATATATGTCTACATTAATATATATATATTATTATTTAAATCTATTATATATTAGATATATATAGTTTATTATTATTATTATAATGTAACAATGATAATAATTATCATTATTATTATTATTATAATAATGATAATGATTATCATTATTTATTATATTCTGATCGAAAGGCATATATTATCGACTTGATAAACGTTTTATTTAAATACCGAACATATTACTATCGGTTTATATAATGACAAACGTGTTATTAAAACACCGAACATATTATCGGTTTATATAATGACAAACGTGTTATTAAACACCGAACATATATTTGTTATCGGCAAACACTGTGACTTGTTTAAAGTCGAGCAAACATTGCTATTTGATTAAGTCAAATCCCCGCCAAGTCATTATACTTATCTGCGCTTAAGTGAAGAGCCACGCCTATGATAGGCGTGACTCCTCAAGGAGTCACGTCTATCATAGACGTGGCCTCTCATTTGAAAACAAATGGATATAAATATAATCCGCTGGTCAAAGGAAAGATACACAGCAAATTGATAAGTGTAGTTCTCTCCTTGATCACTGATTAAAATCAGAGATATTCAAATATATTCAAACTCAGATTTTTATTAAGGTAATTTACAGAATTATTATTTATTAATTATATTTATTTCTGAATATTGTTTCAATTGCATTTACATGGATGAACATGTGTCCTTATAGGAGCATCTCACGAAGATTAAGGACATTCGCGATCAGCTTGAAGCTATCAGTTGGAAAATGGAGGAAGAAGATATGGTAGTTATTACCCGGAAAAGTCTGCCAGTATCTTATGAGCACTTCATCGAGACTCTCAACATTACCTCAACTAATGTTGATCTGAAATTCCCAGAGTTGTGCACCAAACTCCTACAGCAGGATTGCTGGAAGCAGCAGTTTGGTATCCGTGCTTCCTCAACCTCGTCAGAACAAGCCTTTGCAGCCAAGTTTCAACCGTCTCAGTCATCTCAACAGGTCAGTTCACATCAATCCTCCAGCAATTTTCAGCAAAAGAGTGTTCAGTGTCATTATTGTCGTAAGTACGGCCACATGAAGAAAGATTGTCGTCAGTGATTTGCTTCCGAACAGAAGAAGCTGGGAGGGTCAAATCAGCAGGCCAATGTTGCTGAACATTTAGAGACAAAGGAGTCTGTGTTCTATGCTTTTATGGCTAAAAGCCCTTCAGAGTTAGACCGTTCGTCTGCTTGGTATATCGACTCTGGTGCTTCACGCCATTTTTCTCATCGGCGTGACTGGTTTACGGATTTCTATCTATACAACGATTCAGTTGTGTTTGGCGGAGGAGAGGAGTTCAAAATTATTGGCAGAGGAAATGTTCAGATACAGTCTGGTGGGTGTCAACTCATCTTTCTCAATGTATGCTACGTTCTTGGTATGGCACTCAGTCTTCTCTCCGTGAGTCAAATCATGAGAAATTCTCCTCAGTTGGATGTGGTGTTCAGTACCCACAAATATTCCATTATTGATCGCGCGACTCGTCTTACTGTTGCTTCTGGTCTAGAGGATCATGGTCTATATCGGCTTACTGACACTGGTGATTCTCCTGAAATAGCTATGGCAGCTCGTGATTTATCTCTCAGTACTCTGTGGCATCAGCGAGATGGACATCTCAACATCCAGTATCTCTCTTAGCTGTCCCGGGAGGACCTTGTTTCTGGCCTACCTCCGATTCAGACGCAGCCTCTTGGAGTATGTGACGCTTGTCAAGCTGGCAAACAACATCAGACTCCCTTCAAAGATGGCGATTCTTGGCGTGCATCTTAGGTACTTCAATTACTTCATACTGATATTTGTGGTCCTATGAATACACCTTCAGTTACTGGTTGCAAATATTTTTTGCTTATTGTTGATGATTTTAGTAGAAAGATGTGGGTGTACTTTCTTAAACAAAAATCAGATGCCTTTAGTACATTTCAGAACTTTAAGTCGTTGGTTGAAAACGAGTCTGGCCGTAGTATCATTTCTCTTAGAACAGATAATGGAGGGGAATTTTGTTCTACTGCATTCTCCGATTTTTGTGCTGAACATGGCATCAAATGCCAGTTCACCACACCCTACACTCCTCAGTAAAACAGTGTTGTTGAGCGTCACAATCGTACGATTGTTGAGATGGCTCGTTCTATGCTACAACACAGGAGTGTTCCTAATAAGTATTGGGCAGAAGCAGTGTTTACTGATGTCTACCTTCTTAATCATTCTCCTACTCAGTCTGTCAAGCACAAAACCCCAGAAGAATTGTGGTCTGGTCGTCAGCCCAAGATCAACCACCTGAAGATTTTTGGTTCTCTTGCCTATGTTTGGATTCCTAATGCTAAACGTTCCAAATTAGATTCCAAGAGTCGGTGCCTCATGATGACAGGATACAGTGACAACCATAGGCCTACAGATTGATAGATATCGACTCCGATCATCTTATCTTTAGTCGTGATGTTTTTTTTGATGAAATTCGCAGACCTTTTCTGTCTGCTTCTGAGCAGTGTCTTGAGGAACAACCTCTTAGTGTTCCTCTTCCCTTAGCACCACCTGATGGAAGGGATGATACCGATAATGCTCGCCCTGGGGCACCTGATGCTGATCATGTTGAGGCCCCAGAATTGGATCCTCTCCCTGCCCCTGCTGCTGCTCCTGAACCTCCTCCAGAGATTGGCTCTTCTACTCTCTGGCCCAAATGGTGGGTTAAAACTATTAGTGATCTCAGGGATGATGAGCTCATCGAAGGCAGAGTTTCTAGAAATAAGAGGAAACATCACCCTACAATTAATTTTGCTCTCATGGCTAACATTCATAGTGTTTATGAGCCCCAGACTTATTCCGAGGCTAAAGGTATCCCTGAGTGGGAACAGGCTATGGAAGCTGAATTTCAGAGTATTCAGAAAAATCACACTTGGGTCCTTTCTGATCTTCCTGCAGGAAAGAAGCCTGTTAGCTGCAAATGGGTATACAAGGTAAAATACAAAGCTGATGGCACCTTAGACAAGTATAAGGCTCGTCTTGTTTCTCAAGGGTTCTCACAAAGGGAAGGTATTGACTATGAGGAGACTTTTGCTCCCACAGCTAAAATGAGTACCATACGACTTGTTCTTGCCTTAGCAGCTCAGTTTGGTTGGAAGGTTCATCAGATGGATGTTAAGAGTGCTTTTTTGAATGGTGACTTACAGGAAGAGGTCTACATGACGCAACCTTCTGGCTTTAAGGTTGCTAGTCAGGAACACAAAGTCTGTAAACTTGTCAAAGCTCTATATGGTCTGAAACA
>MU226121.1:236770-257365 GCA_018584345.1 Thuja plicata
TCATTATGATGGAAATGTACTTGCCAGTCTGGAATGATTAATGAAAGTATTTATTATTCTATGATATATTCTATGTTTATTGTATTTCCTGTACTATGTCTATGCATTATTAAGTTACCCGTGACGGTAAAACATGGGGCTATCACTTTTTACCAAACTCTTGATAACATTCTTGGAGGATTTTCTATGATTGTGCTCATACTTTCACAATCCACTATCCGCCTTGATCTAATTAGAACTACTTGTTGGATCTTCTAATGTTTCCTCTGAATGAAGATCATGGTCAACTGAAACTTCAACATCTATCTTTTAAGGTGCACTTTTAACCTTGCCAATTGATTCTTGATGTAGCTCCACCTTTTTTTTCATCAATTATCTGTTGTACTGCATTCTTCAAATCGTTTGCACTTTTGGCTCCCAAACATGCCTCTTGCTCACTTCTTGGCTTAACCAAATTTGTTTCTCTTTAGAGTTAAGTCTATCTTCTAAAAGAAGAGACAAAGCTGCCATTTTGGATGCTCCTGCATTCCGCATTTTTAGATGTCTTCTTCTTTCATGTTGTACCTCGTAAGTGTTCTCCCAGCCATGATGGATTACTTGCTGGTCATATTTCTAGGGTCTTACCAATACCAAATGATATGCATCCATTGGCACCACATCAAATGGAACTTCATCCACATAAAGACCAATTTTGCAAGCATCAAATAGAACTTCATCCACATAAAGACCAATTTTGCAAGCATTAAGACAAGATTTTTTCACAACAAGTGTTAGATTTTGGAATGCAAGTAAGCCGCAATTGTTAATCATTTTTGTACTTACAAGATTGTTGGTAGATCCACCATCTACAACCACCTTATATACTATGTCCTCACACTTGCCTTTTGTTTTAAAAGATGCTCTTTCTCCTCCAATCAGCTTTCAAAGATTTTTTATTCCTACATATCTTCCTAGGTTGCTATCGCCCTTTTGGTGTTTTGAGGGAAACCTATGACTTTATGGGTTTCATCACAAATGATACATCTCAAGGGCTTCCAAATCTCTAGAAGATTGCCATCCTCATCCCTCACCTCCGAGGCCTTCCCTTCTTAGAAGTAAGCTTTCACATTCTTGCCTTCATCTGGCTCTTCACTCGTGACAGGTTATAAGGAAACTTTTTTCGCTCTATTTTGGTTGCTATCACCCCTTTTTACTTGCCATTTTGCTTTACAAGTTCAATTTCTTCTCCACCTCTAAATCATATTCATATGCCTTGTCTATGGTAGGCACTTAAGGCCATGAACATACCTAGTTGTTGCTTTCCCTTTGTTTTCTTGTATATCATTTCTGAATTTGAAGAGTTATTAATTGCTCAGTATAAGCTTGCATTGACCAATCTGTTTGTTTCAAGTTTTGAAAAATTTAAAATTATATTTTACTGGTATTCAAAATGTAAGAATTGAGCTTATAAATGTTTCAGCATCTTAGACCATAGTTTGATTTTCTTCTCCACCTTTAAATTATATTCATATGCCTTGTCTATAGTAGGCACTATCACCAAGGCGAGTTCTTTAAGAAGTTGAAACTTAAGGCCATCAACATACCTAGTTGTTGCTTTCCCTTTGTTCTTTTGTATATCAATTCTGAATTTGAAGAGTAATTAATTGCTCAGTATAAGCTTGCATTGACCAATCTGTTTGTTTCAATTTTTGTAAAGTTAAAAATTATATTTTACTGGTATTCAAAATGTAAGAATTGAGCTTATAAATGTTTCAGCATCTTAGACCGTAGTTTGATTTTATCCACTCCCTGTCCTGTTCTTGAACTTTGCAAATACCCTCATATAGGACAACACAAGACTTCAATCTGGATCCTACAGTTTTCACTCTTTTAGGATCATCCTCATCAATGTTTTCCCCCTTGAAATATTTCTCAGCTCTTAGGAATAAATCTAGGTTGAGTTCACCATTAAAGTCTGTTATTTTGAATTAAACTAGAACATAATGAATCATTCAAATGCTTAATTGATTCTCTGTTTTATACTCTATTACATTTTGACGGATACCAAAACTCATGCAGTGTAAAGTGCAGACTGCATAGCCCTTTTCAATCCTTTATTTTCTGAGCTATTTTTAATGCGAATAGCAAGACCACTCCAATCCTAATCCACCCCAAAAATCCAAACCAACAACTCTTCTCCTAGCAATGCACATCTACCATAATGATAAAACCAAAAATGAAAAATGAAATAAAGAAAAGGACTGAAAGATCACATGCAGCCACCAGAGACGGTACAAACAAAATCCCCAAAATATTAAAGCATAAAGGAATAGATGACTTGTGGGGCCCATGCCACAAAAGGGCATTTGCATCAATAAATGAAATGGAAAGGGAGAATTGTTCGCTGTTGTATTATGATAAATTAAAATAAATTTATTATCTTTTGCATGGCAGGTTTGTTTCAGGGGTAGCTCACTCTTTCACTGGATCTGCAGAAGAATGTGATCAACTTCTTAAGTTTGACAATATATACATAGGTGAGTTAATGGACTTTGACCTAGGTTGTGTACAAATTCTCTATGACGTTAAAGACATATTTGTTGTATTTAAACATAAAGTTGAAAACAAGCTACATGTATCAGATTCTTTCTGACAAAAACAATTCTTGTAAGGAACTTGTTGATTATTTCCATTCCTATGGTTCACATGTGCTTGTTCCTGTATTCAAATACTGTGACCTTAGTTTCTGCTGCTTCAAAGACATTTTCTATATCAATTCATTTAGTTTGTGGTTATGCTCTTAATAAAAACAACACAGTATCTTCTTTCAATTGAGACCCAAGGGCTTCACTAACTTAGCATATACCTCAATTGATCCTTCGTATTTGTTCGTATTTAAAAGAATATCCTTGCGATATTTTTTTTTCGAAAATAATCTGGGAGTTTCAATCGGTGGTTCATCTCCATTTGCTTACTGTTATTGTGGTAGGTTATGATATCGTGAATTATAATCTCCCAGTCTCTTTGATCTTCTACAAACTTTTAGGCTTTTGCAGGTATAAATGGATGCTCTCTGAAGACATCGGAGAATCTTCAAGTTCTATCTGGTATTCCTTTAGAGAGGATGATGATAGAGACAGATGCTCCATACTGTGAGATAAGAAGTACTCATGCAGGAGTGCATTATACAAAATCAACATGGCCTTGCAAGAAGAAAGAAAAATATGATCCTAATTGCACTGTTAAAAATCGCAATGAGCCTTGCTATGTTAGGTAAAGTGGACCATCCTCTATTTGTGTTTAAGAAGTAATTTAGTAAGTCCATACTACTTGTAATATAATACTTCATCCTTTCTCTGTAGTAATTATATTTTATTGACACCCTGAATTATGTTAATGGAAACTGAAACATACTTTTGAAAATTCTGACTATATTTCAGGAACTAAATTTTAGCTAAATATTGCCAGTTATTCTTGAGAATTTTTGGTCTATGAATTTATGAGGTCCATATTTGTTTTAAAACGTTCCTTAATAGAATGATTGCATTACAAGTAGTATTCTTGGCTTTGCAAATTGAAACGAAAACTATATGAGCTTTCTAGTGGATGCCCTTATTTTGATTCCCTTCAATATGAAGCAAATTGTTTCTTAAGAGTTAAGCTTACTAGCTAAAATACCAGAATTAGGGGTTTTGATAAGTGGAATCTTCACACAAAGAGAGAATAAGATTTATATAACTGATTTAAAGGAAATTAAAAGAAACATACTTGCCAATATGCGGAAGATGGAGAATGTTGTAGACATCTGTAGAAATATGAACCTGCTGGGATTTTTTTGCAACTTGCTCAAATGTGTCAAAAATTTAAACCTACCACATAAGTGATATGAACCATTCTGAACTCTTTTGTTTTGTTTTGGCATAATTGCAGAGTTGATGGATTTGAGTGCTTCATACGCTTAGAGAGCACCTTTTAAAGTACACCTTACCTTGTCATAGGCAAGCAATTCTTATAGTCTTGACACAGGCTATCTCTAGAGACACTATCAGGTCAAGTGAAATCGATTGCCAGGGCAATCTAATATAGGAATAGTTGACATTAAAATATCTGCTTTAAAATTGTAGTGCTTGAAACATTTGTTTTTTAACAAGAAAATAGTCATACAAAGAACTTTCTTAACCTCTGGAATGTGCAATTCTAGCATGTAGTTATTTAATGACAATTAATAACTAATAAATTAATAGTCACTGTAAGTTGTAAAGCACACAATCATATAAACACAGGTCATGAGTCAAGAACAAAGGTATAATGTTAACAAGTTATTCCTGGCAAGGTCTGATCTCACTGGAGCTTGGTAATGTGGTCAAAACCTAGGGGTGAATCTCAGAAAGCAAATAAGGTAAAAGGAAAGAAATCCTTTTCTAGGCTTCGACAACCATGGGGTCTCATATGCCAAATTGGTGTCGGTTGTGGCTACTTTGGATGCAGGTAGATTAGCAAGGTTTGGTTTCACCAGAGCTTGGTTATGAGGTCAAAACTAGGGGTAATAAATTTGAGCATGTGAGGTAAATGGAATGGAATTCTTTTCTAGGCTTCCACAAATGTGAGGTCTCACATACCAAATTGGCGTCTGGCCTGGTCGTGAGACACTCTGAAAGCATACCTTCAATTTATACTTGCATTGGGATATTTCCTGAAGCTTTTACAAGTGGGCCCTCCCAAGATGCTTTAGATATGATAGGGAACACAGCTGATTGATTAAATAGAAAAACAATTAATACCTCCAAGAGGATTTATAAAGGTATGACACATTTGTGATATCATGTTTGTTCCTTCCCCACTTTTTGGGAAGTCTTCATCACCGTTGTCAAATTTTTGAAATTGTGTTGTCGAGGATAATGTATCTGAGATTCAATGTGTGATGGCATTCTGCTTATTGCTGAAGCAGAACATAGGACTCAAAATACTTTTATTTTTCGCTTCATAATGGCCATTTCCTTTTGCAAGATGAATGTTGATTAGTCAACACATGTGAGTTTGCTTCATCTTTAGGAACTCTTCACTATGGTTCTTTCTCACTGGTTTTGTTCATGGTCCCTTGGAAGCGTTTTGATTTCGCTTTTGGTTATAAACCTTTGAGTATTCCATTTTAAGACATTTTTAAGTTTTTTATTTAGTGTTTCAAACTCTGCATATGTGGGTAATGGGTGCAGCATTATGTTAGCATAATGGGAATAGATCTTTGCAATTGGGGTGAATGGGTCGTACGCTTTCAAGGCAATCCATGCCTGATACAGTTTATTTATCACTGATGAGAATTGCTTTGAACAGTCATGCCTGATGAGAGTTTTCGTCTCTGATGATTATGTTAGGTGGGAATTTTTGTTTCTGGTGACAATGATTTTTAAGATATTTTTTCTCCAATTATCATTGATGATAATTCTCTGCAAACGTCTGAGAGTGGAAAGTCATGATCTGTTATGACTAGATCTCTTGTTGAGGGGAGTGGCACCCCGTACTCCAAGCTTCCAACATTAGCATTTCATGTATTTACATTTGAAATAAAATAATAAAACTTGGAGTTAAACTACCATAAGGATATTTGAGATACATAAAGACATGTCATGTAATGTGCAAGATTGAGAGACATTAATGGATACAATTATATTATTCTCTTCTTAGTTTACACTGATTTTTTTTTTGTGTTCCAAGTTAGTGCATCAAAACAGAATAAATATAAACCTTATACTGTCCATAGCAAAAGAGACCATACAGGGTCATTGACTGAGCATTAAAAACAGAGACATGGACCTTGCAAGGTCCTTAACAAGAAATATTATCATGCTTTAGTTGGATGGCAAATTGTAGCATGGTATCGCTTTCCCCATTTTATTTAATTGACTTGGATATATTATCTAAACCTCATAATAATTACTACTTTGTAAGCTATGAATGATTAGATGTTACATATGAATGCCAGGTGACTTTGTGAGTTGAATAGTGTTGTGTAATATAATTTAAGATTAACTTGCACTTATTACTAAACTTCATAATATTGCAACTTTTGTTATGAATGTTTGTTGACTTACTCATCAGAAGATGCTACATATGAATACTGGGTGACTTTATGAGTTAAATTGAATGCTGTAATTCTCCAACTAGTGCAAGAATTTGGAAGAAATGAGAAATTTCAAGGTTGAGACAACTACGGAAGATGACAGGGTAGCTCATTTGTAGGACATTCTGGGCATTCTGGACAACCTGCAAAAGGTGATGGAATTAATTGGAACAACTATTCAAAATAGTGCCTGTTGGTGTAATTAAGGTGTTGTACCTAGTGATATCCTCACTCAGGCCCTAATTATACATCACTTAAGTTTACTTAGTGATCACCTAACACTTTAGGAGCATCTCTACTTTTGGTGGTTATATCAAGTTATCACTTATCCACCTCAAGTGGATCTTCCACCTTTAGTGTTCTTATCACACTAACACTTTTCCACCTTATGTTTGTGATAGTTTGTGCATTGCATAGTATTGTGACACTTGCCAGTGTCTTGTCCATTCACCTTGCCTTTATAAGAAAACCTCACTATGCACATTTCAATGTCCATTAGCATTATCATCATTCTTGCATTTAATGCAAGCTTCTTGCCATTCTTTTGTAGAAGTTATCTTGGTCTTTCTTTGATCCTGGGGTGTTGTAGAGTCACCTAAAACTCTAACATGGTATAAGAGCTCTCAAGGTGTGAAGGCTCCTCAAGAGTTGTGATTTTAGCTTGAAGCTGTTGCTGGGTGCAAATTGGGGTTGTGTGGTCATCACCATTGCATTTAAGAAGTTCTTCTGATGAATTTTGACTACAAATATGTCTATGTTCGGTTAGTGTCAGAGTAGAAAGATTTCTCTTTGCAGATCTGTGGTTTCATATTTGCCATCATAATTGTGAGGTGATCCATTTCATTGCTTAGCTCGTGAGGCTGGTGTAACACCCCAAAATTGGCACCTAATATCCTAATCAATTTTGGTGCATTTTCTTATCTTCGAAGTCCTATTGTATTAGGCAAATTCTTCTCCTTATTGACTTTAATTGACTGATTTTTAAATGCAGAAAACCCAAATTTGCATAAATCTGACATTACATTTAATTCCTAAATTCTCAATGATTATTAACTAAAAACCCCTATGATTAATTGATTTAATCCTAAAGTCTTAAGTGCTTTTAATTAAATCAATTCCACCCCCTTTGGCTAATATACATAAAAAGAATTGAAAAGTTATTTAATTATTGGGTGAATTATCCTCAAAAAGGAATTTCATAATTCCATGTGAAAGGACACTTATGTGGCAATAATTCATTCTTTTGTTTAAATAATCTTTGCTTATTTGTCTCAAATGGAGAATGAAGAGACAACTGTTTCTTTTCAAGAAACTCTTCATCCTCTTTCCATGGTTTTCTATAAATTGGACTTCTTTTCTTCATTAGAGGATGATTTTGGAGAGCATCAATATTATAGGCAATTTACATTTGATTTTCATGTTTTAAGCTCATTTTTGCATAATTAGGCTAAGATTTCAATTGGAATTAAAGATATATGCTTTCATTTAAGATTCACTTCCATATCTAATATTTCAATTTGATGTTCTCAAGCTCTCATAGATTACAAGCAATTCAATTCTAGTCTAAGAGCAAATTCCTTTCATAGATTACAAGCTTTCATTTATAGACTAAGAGTATTTGCTTTTTTTTGTTAGTTTAATTGCATTTTACTTCCATAGAGTAGTTGCAAATCATTCTTAGATTAGTGCAATTCAGTTTCTTAGTTTAATTGCATATCTTTTCATAGACTAGTTGCAGATTTCTCATAGAATAATGGCAATTCTCCTCTTCTTGCATTCTTAAATCCTCCATGTTAGCAATGGTCAGGTTGTTGGCTCTCGTTTTGAGGGTAAAACTCAACATCCACATCTAATTAGGAGGCAACAGGTCGCCTCAATCGAATTTGCAGAACAAACAATTCATGTTTGTCTTTGTGAATTAAGCGATTGTGTAAGGACTATGTTGTGTTTGTGTTGAATTCAGAGGTCCACATTTAGCATATAACAGCTGGCGTTTTTCAAATTTTCATTGGCCTTACTTTTCTCCAAATCGGGCCATCAATCATTCATTTGAGGATCATCATTCATCACAACAGTGCATTGATCCTTGATTCGGGGCATCATTCATTAGATTGGGCCATCATTCATTAGTGCAACGCATTGATCCTTGGCAAGAGCTGATCACAGAGAAGCTCAGGTTTCTTGTTTTGCTGAGGACATATTCTATTGGTTGTGTATCTTTCTATCGGGTGGTTATTGTGTACCATTTTGTGCAATCAAGGGTTTCTTTGTATTGGAACAACATTCATTTGCATTTTGTACTTGTGCGAGATTTGCGTGGACGATGAGCTGGTTTCTTTGCAATCTATCTTCATTGGCCAACACAATAGTAGTATTGATTAGCCCGTTCAAAGATTTTGTCAGCATCGACCCATATTTCTTTGCTTGGCTTGGGATCCTATTTCGTGGTTGAAGGCTAGAGTTGCTCGCAATTGGCCATTATCAAGATTTGTCATTAGATCTTTTGCAGGATTTGTGCATATTAGATCAACGCATTTCATACTTGCTCTGACTGATCTTTATTGGCGGTAGTATCATGGTGTAGTTCTTGCCCATGTATTTTGGTGGGGTCGACCTTATTAATTTGCAACGTATCCTCTATTTTAGAGCTCCTCAGCTCATCTTTGCATCCTTGGCAGCTTACTACATTCTCTGGGCTCAGGGATTCTTCTCTTATAGTGCACATTATTTTTGCCCATTTTAATTGGACATCGCACAATCCCATTACTAGTGAGTTAGAGTTTCACAGTTTTGGGCGCACTGTTTGGGAATTAATCCCACATTGCTGAGGATAATAGTTTTCGTTCATTTATATTTTGATCTGGACATAATCTATTCAATGACCAGTGGTGTAGGAGGCTTCTCATTTGAGAATGTCGAGTGTTGTGGACAAACGTGTTTGTGATGGAGCTTGCGTAATACTTTGGGACATTGGCAGTGGGTTAACTGCGCGCTTTTTATTTGGGCTTGACGCGATTTATCCCACATTCTCCGTGGGAGGAATTCTTTGTACTGCTAGCAAATAAAACCGAGTTATGCAACACTCAGTCTGTTGGTTGATGACTATAGTGCTTTGACAGTTGTGTTCTATCGGTGCTTTGTGGTGGTATTGGAGGGTGGGGCCCACACTTATAGCGCCCACTAATATTTTCATATTTGTACTTTGTGTGGTCATGTGGGTGGCCATGAGCCCGCGTTTTTTAAGCCTCTAGGCCTGATCTGCTCTGTAATGCCTAAAATAGGCATTTTTTTTCAAACTGATGTAACTTCTGCAAACGGAGGCGAAATTCATCAAATGAAATATCAACGGAAGGCTGATTTCATCAACTTCACTGTGGTGCAGGTATTTTTAAGTTATTTTGCTGTTTGGTACTGATTTTTGCCAATTGAAGACAAATCTTTGGTTTGCACTCCTGAGCTCATAACGTTTGGCTCCGGACTTCATTTTTCACGATTCAAGTTGCATCAGGAAGGTATTGAGGAGCACTTCAGTTCTATTTATGCACATTTCGCAGATTTGATTCCAAAATTTCTTAATTTCAGTCAGTGCTGATTTGGTACTGTTAGGTACATTATTGTAAATTTGCAAAATTGTCACCATTTCTCTTGTACAAAGGGGTTCAATTGCTTGAATTGTGGGGGGGGGGGGGAATCAGTTGTTGNCAAAATTGTCACCATTTCTCTTGTACAAAGGGGTTCAATTGCTTGAATTGTGGGGGGGGGGGGTAATCAGTTGTTGTATTGTACTCTTTGATTATATCATGTATTTGTCAAAAGATGTACTTCTAACTCCATACAACTATCATGAGTGGAAAAAGCAAATGGAGATTTTGTTGCAAACAAAGAAGTTGCATAGAATCACTTTTGGTCATGATCTAGAATCTGCAGGAGCTACAAAAAGAGAAAATGGTTTGATCAAAGAGATGAAGCTCTTGGTACTCTCATTATGTATATATCTCCTGATTTGAGATATCATATTGCATCTTATAAACATCCTAATGACATTTGGACTACCTTAGAGAGTCTCTTTGGTAAGCCAGATAAGATGAGGAAATTCAAATTGGAGAATGAACTAATGAGTCTCAATCCTAGTGATTTTGACAATATCCAGGATTTCTTCTCTAAGATCAATTCCCTTAGATTAGAGTTATCTAATTGTGGGGTTACAAAAGAGGATGAACAATTGATTCTCTCTATTCTCTCAAAGCTAGGTTCTGAATATTTAGTGTTTGTTTCTACATTTAATGCTACTATGGATGCTCTTGTTAGTGCACACAAAATGCCATATCTTGATGGATTTGCAGCTCAACTCACAAGGGAACAAGCAAAGTTGGCACACATGGGCACATTTAAGTCTTCAAAGCCTCAAGCACTTTGTGCTAAGGGTTCCCCTCCAAAGGCTTCAAGTGGCAAAGGAAAGAAGCAATATAAGGGATCCTAAGCCTCATGAGAAAGATAAGGATTCTCCTTCACCACATACTCCCGAGTCCAAGACCTCTTCTAAAGAGGAATCATCTAAAAGAAGAAGATGAAATGTGCATATTGTAAAAGGTTAGGACATGATGTGCATAGGTGTTATAATAAGAAGATTGATGAACTCACACACACCTTTAGAAGAACAACATCAAGCTGCCCTCGTTAATGTCTCCTTCATCACATTTGGCAGCTTCTTCATCTACACACTTGGGAATTGCAGGAAATTAGGAATTTCACATGGCATGGAAAAGATAAAAGGTCAAGCACCCATGGCTTCCTCACATCCTAAACATGGGAGACGACTTCTTGATTTAGGTGCCTCTCATCATATGACATCAGTTGTTGTATTGTACTCTTTGATTATATCATGTATTTGTCAAAAGATGTACTTCTAACTCCATACAACTATCATGAGTGGAAAAAGCAAATGGAGATTTTGTTGCTAACAAAGAAGTTGCATAGAATCACTTTTGGTCATGATCTAGAATCTGCAGGTGCTACAAAAAAGAGAAAATGGTTTGATCAAAGAGATGAAGCTCTTGGTACTCTCATTATGTCTATATCTCCTGATTTGAGATATCATATTGCATCTTATAAACATCCTAATGACATTTGGACTACCTTAGAGAGTCTCTTTGGTAAGCCATATAAGATGAGGAAATTCAAATTGGAGAATGAACTAATGAGTCTCAATCCTAGTTATTTTGACAATATCCAGGATTTCTTCTCTAAGATCAATTCCCTTAGATTAGAGTTATCTAATTGTGGGGTTACAAAAGAGGATGAACAATTGATTCTCTCTATTCTCTCAAAGCTAGGTTTTGAATATTTAGTGTTTGTTTCTACATTTAATGCTACTATGGATGCTCTTGTTAGTGCACACAAAATGCCATATCTTGATGGATTTGCAGCTCAACTCACAAGGGAACAAGCAAATTTGGCACACATGGGCACATTTAAGTCTTCAAAGTCTCAAGCACTTTGTGCTAAGGGTTCCCCTCCAAAGGCTTCAAGTGGCAAAGGAAAGAAGCAATATAAGGGATCCTAAGCCTCATGAGAAAGATAAGGATTCTCCTTCACCACATACTCCCGAGTCCAAGACCTCTTCTAAAGAGGAATCATCTAAAAGAAGATGAAATGTGCATATTGTAAAAGGTTAGGACATGATGTGCATAGGTGTTATAATAAGAAGATTGATGAACTCACACACCTTTAGATGAACAACATCAAGCTGCCCTCATTAATGTCTCCATCACATTTGGCAGCTTCTTCATCTACACCCATGGGAATTGCAGGAAATTAGGAATTTCACATGGCATGGAAAAGATAAAAGGTCAAGCACCCATGGCTTCCTCACATCCTAAACATGGGAGACAACTTCTTGATTTAGGTGCCTCTCATCATATGACATCTTCTATGGATATGTTCTCTTCTTTTGAGCCTTGTAATTCTCTTAACATATTGATGGGTAACAAAACATACATGAAGGTTTGTGGGAAAGGTTCTACTGACATGGGAGGGGACATTTAATGATGTTCTTTGTGTACCATCCTTGACCACTAATCTCATTTCAATTTATCAAAAACTCATGGGGCACAAAGTAAAATAGTAGAGTTTACTCCTGATTATGTCTACATTAGGGGCATGGAGACCAAAGATGTCATAGCTACAGGAGTTGTGGATCATTCATCTCGATTGTATTCCTTTTCTCATTTTTCTCATGATGATGATGTTCGCACTCTTCCATCAAGAGTGGATCATGTTTGTGAGAAGTTTGGACACTTGAATCGTTGTGTTCTTGAGACAAGTGTTGAGCTTCCTACTCCTCCTCTTGCTTCTTTGGACTTGAGTTCTACTCTTCAGCGAGATGATCATAGTTTTTCAGATCTTGTAGTGTGGGATGAGTACTTGGATGGCATCTCAGACTTGTTTTTTGAGTCTCATATTGCAGATTTGGGAGACATACTTTAGGGGGTTTCTCTTCTCTTTGATGTCAACGTCATCATAGTTGGAGATTCTTCTTCACCTTCTGTGTTGAAAAGTGTAGCAGCGATAGAGATCGTCTACCTCTGATGATTGCCGTTTTTGGTTCCATTCAGAAATTTCTCATCTCTTTGGTTCTTGTTGATGTCTCTGTTCCTTCAGTGTGTTCTTCTGATGTTGTTCGTGTTGTTCGGTTTCTCTCCTAGTGTCGAGCTGAGACTTTTGCTATCTGTTTTGTGCTTCATTCTTTATGTTCGCGTTCTCTTCCTTTTGGCCTTATGCGATTTGGCTTCACGTTCCAACTTGGATGATGACTTGGCACCCATGACTTGGCACCGTTACACATTCGCATGGCATCATTCATGTTCTATGTTTTGCTACTGTCTCGTTTTATGCTGCTATTTTTGTCGGTTCAAGGCTGAAGCTCAACAGTCTCCTCTTGCATCATTGGTTCACTTGCCATTAATCCTTTCATGGACGTGTCAATTCTTTATGGGGATGTCGGTTGATATTCGTACTTTGTATTGTTTCCGCTGAAGTCTCTCGCATGTGTGATCGATTACTATTGTATGTAATCGTGCATGGAGTCGGTTTTGTGTGATCTTTTATTCTTTCTGGCATTTTATCGTGGAGTATAGTGTGTGTGCCGTATTATTCAGATTTTGTTTGGTGTATACTCCAAATTAATCATTTTATTCTGAACCGCATTTCTCATATTCTAGTTTTGTGTATATTCCAGAATTTGATCTTCTGTTCAGTGCACTGTTTAATATAGAAATCTCTGAGTCTAGCAATTGGTGATTGATTGGGTAGATATTTTGTTAAAGACATTTGATAAGCATATTCTGTGACAGTTTGAATATACATCAGAAGTATACTATCAGGCTTATCGATTGAATGATTCTGGAGAATTCAATCATAAGTGACTTTCTTGATATTGTTTCTGAGATTTTGGAATAAAGGAATCAACTTTTGTGGGCTGGGTTGTTTCCCTCGGAGAGGAGGGTTTTTCCCAGGATAACTTATTGTGTTATCTATTGTTTTGATTTTCTATATTTCATTTGTTGCAATTATATATATTTCGGGTTCCTAAATTTAACACTTTGGAGATAGAAATTCACGAGTCTCCTCCTTCACTTGGTTTGTCACATTTCTTGGTCCAGTTTGATCATCCTTATGTGATGGATTCTTTGAGCTTGGAGATTCCTATTTAGTCTTCAGAGATGCTTATTTGGAGGCCGACTTCCTCCTTTCATTGGACATCGAGTGGCTTCTTCATCATTCGGTGGACTTGTTTCTTCCTAAGGGAAGATGTGTTGCTTGTCGACATTGGATCATGTTTTGTTTTCAGGCATACTTCATTGATGTTGGAGCTTCTTCATTATGGGGGGGATAATATGTATTTCTTTTTCCTTCCTATGGGGGATACTTGATTGTATATACATGATGTATGTAGTCCTTGGGGGTCTCGAGTCCTTCATGCATCATGATTTGTTTGTTTCTTTGAGGAGTTTTTTCCCATGTGGTTTTCTCCCTTTCTCCATTTGTGAGAGATTGCATTTGCATTGTACATGGGTACCTAACATGGCCTAGTAGCCAGGACCCATATTGCATCCTTGCATAATATGTGTACTCCCTAAGCTGCACTTAATGGGGGGGGCGATGTTGGTGTAATTAAGGTGTTGTACCTAGTGATAACCCCACCTAGGTCCTAATTACACATCACGTAAGTTTGCTTAGTGATAACCTAACACTTTCAGAGAATCTCCAGTTTTGGTCGTTATATCAAGTTATCACTTATCCACCTCAAGTATTTCTTCCACCTTTAGTGGTCTTATCACACTATCACTTTTCCACCTTATGTGGGTGATAGGTTGTGTATTGCATAGTATTGTGACACTTGTCAGTGTCTTGTCCATTCACCTTTCCTTTATAAGCAAGGCTCAATATGTACATTTTAATGTCCATTAGCAAATCATCATTTTTGCATTGTGATGCAATCTTCTTGCCATTCTCTTGTGGAAGATAACTTGGTCTTTCTTTGATCCTGGGGGTGTTGTAGAGTCACCTAAGACTAAAACTTGAACAGTGCCAAAAACATCAAATTTCTGCAAGAAAGAATCAGCCCCTGTTTGGCTCAAGCAAACCAGTCAAACAAGAGGATGCTGAGTTCGTGGAGAGTCATTTGGAGCTCCTCTGTTAGGCTTGGGCTGCTTTGTTACTTCCGGAAAGCTGTATTTTGGCTGCAGCATGGCTGATGGAAGTTTGTTGTTTAGTGTTTTAAACTGTCAAAAGGAGGAGACCCTTTCAAAATTCTTTTTATTTATCTTTAATTAAAAAAAAACTTGAGTCCAACTGGTTTGTCAAATGGCTCATTTTTATACGTTTAGGGAATATTTTATTCTTTTTTCAACTCTCACCACAAACTTACAAGAATAGCTTTTAAGTAAATATTACTTTTAATTTTGAATAAAATATTATTATGGACTAGATAGCTGAACCAAATCACACCTCCGGAATGTCAGGGTAAGAAGTCCTTATTGTTAATGTTTCTACTAGGAATCGAAATAAGCAGCAAAACATGACAGAAAAATGAACAATAAGGCACAATTTATCCTGGGAAAACCCACCTGAGGGGGAAAAAAACCCAGCCACACCAAGAAAAATCTGTTTATTGAATAATAATCTGAGTACAATGCTTATGAAAAAGCAGGAAAACTAACTCCATATAGAGTGCTCTGCTCAACACCTTTAATGTCAAGAGAACAATATTTTTCGATCAACACTTGAATTTCAAAAAAAGAATGCAGAATAAACGACAGACGACAGGTATATAATATACATATCGTAACATCCAAGAACTTGATTGATTCCATGCGGAAGGCTCTCCATCTTCCCACACGGAAGACTCTTCCTATTCACAACTGAGAGACTCTTCACATTTCTATGCGGGGTCATTACATATACCGAGAGAAGGTATCTTCATATTAATAAAGATCATACTCAAATGTTGCGCTTAAGCTGGAGAATTCAAAGGGCAAATACAACAAGAAAGTAGAAGCTGACCATCACAAGTAAATAAAATATCACCTGCAGCTCAATCTTCAACACTCCCTCTTAGCAAAGGAGATATTTTTACCAAATACTCATTTCATTGAATCATGACAGTCACAATGGCTGCACCCATTTGTGAAATAAACACAGGCCCACATCACGGAGTCACTCAACGAGATGTTGTCATCTTAACATGACGTTCACCATGGCTACTCCCAGAGAGTGAAAGAACAGAAAACCAAGTCATGGATTCTCTCACATGACATCCACCATGCCTATTCCCAGAGGATGGTAGAAGGGCTTTCACCTCAAACTTCTCCCAGAGAAGAATGCATTACCACCTTGCATACTCCTAGAGGGTGGTTCCACCATACCTACTCGCAGAGGGTGGGTCAAGGGCTTTCAACTCAAACTTCTTCCAGAGAAGAATGCATTACCACCTTGCCTACTCGCAGAGGGTGGAACAAGGGCTTTCACCTCAAACTTCTCTCGCAGAGAAGAATGCATTAACAAGGGATTTCACCTCGAACTTCTCTCGCAAAGAAGAACTCATTAAAGCACATAAAATATCATCAGCATGCTGAGGCTCCATCTTAGCTGAGACTCCCTCTCAACAGGGGCAGCATTCTCATAGTTTTGATTATCGCAACAAATTACAGTTGGCTCCAATGTAAGACCAAACTAAGAACTTTTGAAGCTACACTGCTTCATGAGCTTGCTTATCCTCTACAAAGGATATGGCATTCTCCCTTTGCCACTCAAGCTCCCTCTGAAATCTTATTTCCTCCTCTTAGAAGCAATTGATCACAAATCACCAAACCTCATACTGCAGAGAAGAATACCCTCAGGGCTGGACACTCCAAACACCTCTCTTGCTAGCTGGTTATAACAGATACAAGCAAATACTGCGGCCAATGCGCAAATCTGACTGAATCAACCCAAACGCTACACACAGCTTCGTTCTCAAACACGAAAGGGTGTTAGATTTGATTCTAATGCCAAACAATTCCTTGTTCTGCATAATACATGGCATAAAAGAAAAGAACCCAGAAAATACAGAAGCTTGTTTCAGCAAGAACTCCTCACAATCTTGTGGTTGACAATAGCAAAGAATACAAAACAAATGTCTCAAAATCAATACTGAAGCACCCATTTTGCAATCAAGTGGTGTCTCTTATCAATCCGTGCCTCTGCAAAGAGAAAAGAACGGGCAACAGAAAGAGTGCTCTCAAGAAGCCATAAAAAATGCAAACAATCGTCCCAGCAATGTCTTAAAAACATGATCTCCATACCCAGCTGTGGTCACCGACATCACTGAAAGGTAAAAAGAATCAGTCCACCCTAAATTTCTGAAAAGTACATTACCGTGGTTCCAACACCAGTACACAGAATGACCACTCCAAGAGCAAGTGCAACCTTCATCCAAAACGCATTCTACCTTTCTTTAAATCCACAATATATACGATGAAACAAATGATACTCAAATCATGCACTCAGAACTCCCTGGAAATACAGTAAATTGTGATATACTCTAACTCTTCAACAGGATTCTCCAATACAAATAATACTTGCCGATAATCACAAAATCAGAATCATCAAGACACTAGACCTCCACCACGAACACACAAAGCATCGGTCGTGATACATCCCCAATACGCAGCATCAAGAAGACCTTTCAAAATACTTGCCAATAATCATATACGAGTAAAAGGCTGAAGAATCTAACTGGTATCTGTTTCATTTTGAATGTATGACTCTTCAAATCCATAGTGTGGGACTCTTCGCCTTCAATACGGAGGACTCTGGAGTCACTTAACTTCATATGTGCAGAAATCTCTTAATATACACGCGAGATTTTCAACAACTTCAATGCATTCATCCGCTTCAAATGGGCAATGCTGGCACTAAAGGATGAATTATAATCTTTGCGCTGTCTCCATTATCTCCCGTTTGAAGTGACGACAGCTCGGGATTTTTCCTTCATCAAATAACAATCCACACTGGCTCCAGATTACAGTTATATCCTCAATCACAACAAGAAGACACACCAAGGAAAAACATCGTCAGCTTAATCATATTATCAAGGAAGGGAAACAATTGCTATAACAACTGATCTAATCCATTTGCAGATCATACAAGTTCTAATAGTTACAGTTTTAAACAGGTAATATTTAGTTTAAAAAAATGAAACTAAATCAAGAGCAAATCTATATACTTCAAGAATTCCTATACTTATCTCCCAAATGCACCATTGACTCTTCTCTCCGTGCATGAGATGCTAGCTTAAACCTGGCTCTGATACCATGTTAATGTTTCTACCAGGAATCAAAATAAGCAGCAAAACATGACAGAAAAATGAACAATAAGGCACAATTTATCCTAGGAAAACCCTCCACCTGTGGGAAAAAAAAACCCAGCCACACCAAGAAAAGTCTCTTTATTGAATAATAATCTGAGTACAACGCTTATGCAAAACTAACTCCATATAGAGTGCTCTGCTCAACACCTTTAATGTCAAGAGAACAATATCTTCGATCAACACTTGAATGTCAAAAAAAGAATGCAGAATAAACGGCAGACGACAGATATAATATACATATCGTAACATCCAATAATTTGATTGATTCCATGCGGAAGACTCTCCATCTTCCCACACGGAAGACTCTTCCCATTCACAACTGAGAGACTCTTCACATCTCCATGCGGGGTCATTACATATACCAAGCGAAGGTATTTTCATATTAATAAAGATCATACTCAAATGTTGCGCTTAAGCTGGAGGATACAAAGGGCAAATACAGCAAGAAAGTAGAAGCTGACCATCACAAGTAAATAAAATATCGCCTGCAGCTACAATCTTCAACACTTATTTGATCTGGTACCACTTACCATATGCTTACTATGTGTACATGGTAATTACGTAATACTTTCAAAATATAATAGTCAGATAAGAACATAAAATATTAGATAGGTAAACAGATAGGTTGGAAATGTTAGGGTGTACTCAAGTCTAGGCAGAGATGATAGGTTATGCTCCTAGTAGGCAGAGATGATAGGTTATGCTCCTAGAAGTAAAATGTTACATCACATTTCATGATTAATTTGGCTCCTGTTAGCTCTCTTCTCATCCTGATGATGGATCATGGAGTGTGATCCGAAACGTTGATGCAATTAAAAATCTTACACGGCAGAATCCAGAAACAAACCAATCATTAATTAGGTTTACAAAAAGATAAAAGCATATATAGTATAATAGCAGACCTTAACACATTTTTAATCTAAAGTTAATGCTTTTTGTTTATTCAAGAGATCAATACAATCTCTTCTCTTGTTTTTTAAAACCATCACACTTTTGGCGCTGGCTTGCCAAGGGAGCTTCTTGCAACCATTTTTTTATATATGAATTTTTTCGTTGTTTTAACTTGGTCTTCCATAAATTTCAAACACCCAAACATAGCATAGTTTGGCATTTGCCAGTTGTGGGTGCTAGTATTCTTCCAGCTTCAATAGTATGGTTCTCTCGTGCTATTGTAGGTGTTTTTATTAATGTAATTTTAGATAGATGGATCAGTTAGTTTGTTTTAGATACTTTGCTGGAAAGCTTCAAATATTAATCTGATCTGTTCAGGCAAGTGTTGGAGGTGGTTGCTGCACAAAGGGGCATTGAAGATGTTACTAGTGTGGCCAAGATATTGTATGAGAATACCTGCAGGTACTTTCTTTCTGATGTTTTGAATTACCCTAAGGAATCTTATAAGATAGAAAACAAAGCGAGTTACATAGAATAGAGATTGCTTCTGGATTTGCTGTGTATGGCGTTGACCAATGTTTTGGTTTGCACCCAGATCCATCATCAGAGGAGGAAATTTACATATAAATAATAATTATACAATTTTGATCCCTTCTGAGCCGATGATGCCCAATATTCTCGTGATAAACTTATCTCAGGGGTCTCTCCATTCTTGTATCTATGCAAACAGAGAAATGCCCAACTTTTACAGGATATGGAAAAACAAGCCAATGCTTACCACCTAAATGCAAAATTGCCATCAATTCCATCTGCTTGATTATTTTGATAAAAAACTTCAATTGCTCTTCTAACCACCTCTTTTTATCAAATAGAATAAACCAGTATGTCCTGCATTATGTCGCTCTTTATCACCATACAATCTAGCTAGCTTTATGAATAAATGTGCAAACAAAGAAGATGCTATCCCAATCTGTTACAACTAAATTGCCATACAACTATTTTTTTCCAATTGCTTAATTAATGTTTTTTGTGATGTCTAGGGTGTTCTTCCCACAAGACTTGGACACCATGGCAGGTGCTGTCCTTGCAGACGACCACGATAAAAACAAGTGAAACATTGCATCAGCAAAATTTTAAATGAATACCAATATTTGTGCTGGAAGAAATCAACTTGAGTTGTTTCTCAATTTTTTTTTTAAATTTCTGGTTAGTAGTTTTATTTGGCCGGATTTGATAAAATTCATGACTTGAAAAAGAACACCCTCCAAAGTAAAGGAGATTTTGGGTGGATCCGCCTGCTATTCATATCTATGTAACTACTTTATAATATTATAAACACTTTATGAAACTATTCATATCTGTGCAAACAAATTTCCAAATTGGTAAAGAGTATCATAACATATTTATGCCAACTGATATTTACCATAATGGAGTTAGTTATCTGTGCTTGTCATTTCCAAATAAATAATTGCATGACAGGGATCATGTGGACTGTTCTAGCTCACGCATTTGTATGCTGTTCAGTTCTATTCTTGTTCTAAAACTTACTATACAATTCTATATGTTAAATTTTAGATTAGGATATATGATTTTTAATTTTCCTTTCAAAATCCAATATATATATATATATAATCTCAATATATGATATATATTTAATTACAATATATATGAATATATTTATTACTGATATAATAAC
>MU226121.1:258927-280586 GCA_018584345.1 Thuja plicata
TATTTCATCAATATAATATATTATACATTGGATATATATATTGATATATATAATAATATCATTTATTATTATATATATTAATATGTATATATAATGTAAAATAATATTATCTTATAATAATCATATATGTATATTGATATATATACATATAATAATAATATTATTATTTATATATTAATATGCATATGATATAAAATAATGTTTTCTCATAATAATATTATCAATTCAATGATGTTCATTTAATTCAATAGTAAGATCATTTTAGCTGATCGAAGCTATAAACATCAACACTATAAAACTATTAGAAATATAATAGCAGGTTCGTTTAATTCTTGTAATTTTAGTTGGCAATCACAATTTAAACTCTATGGGATTTTGAGTGATTTCTCTTGGTGTTTAAAGTTGGATTTTGACCTCGTTAATGGAATTTCATTTGTTGTCCTTTCAATTGAACTTTAACAGGTTAGCAGTTGATTAGGAAGTATTTTTTGAGTATTTTAAAGGGGTTTGTGGTATTCCTGTTGACCTTTGGCTACTTTGTGTTGTTTTTCAATTTCATTACTTGTATTAATAAGCTGACTTTAGCACTTCTATTTTACAATTTATTTATTTTAGTGGGAGGGAAAATTCATGTCTAATATTTAAAAATTGGTTAAAGTGAAAGAAATATATCCATAGAAAATTGAATCACCAAATATTTTAGAATTTAAATGAAATTTTAATAGAATAAATTAAAAAAAATATATATTTTTAAAACTATTTAACAAGAAAGTTGGAGTAAAACTTAAACAATGAAATGGCTCGATATGTGAAAATAGCGAACTTTTATGCGAAGAACTCAGAAGCAAGTGACAATTTTGTGAAAGCAGATTTCTCAATTTGTAAACACCAATATGGCTCGGTGCAGAACAGGTTAGGGTTTTTTCAAATGAAGAACAAATTTGCTGCATTAAACTCGATTCCTGAATCATTTGACATTAGAAAAGAGGAAATCTCCAATGCAAGGGCATATTTGTTTCGACTGCATAGGAAAAAACTTCAAATTCATTAACCAGAGTTTCACAATGTCTCGGAAATACGAAATAAGGAAAAACAACTACTCCAAGATCCGACATTCAATAACTCAACAAATGGAAGTCTTGGATCAAGGAAAACCCAGTTACATGGAAATAAAAGATTCAGATATGGATAAAGGGAAATGGACTACTATGCACAGTCGGCGAAGGAAGCATGCCAAGGACATAAATCAACATAGAATAAACAAGTTCGGCTTCAACAGAATTTGGGCAATCCCTATTTCGGGGGCAAAACCCAATGTCGACACTAGAGCTATCTCTATTATGCTAGGTCGACAAACAAGAAAGCCTTCGGATGCTCTGCCTCCATGGAAGGTGCATGGTATGGCCAGATACCCCTCATTTGGGAAAGTTTGTTTATTAGATTGTAACGAGGCTAGGGTTTGCAATGAAATACTTAAAAAAATGCAACACAAACCCTAGTCATGAAGGCGTGGCCCCGAAAAATCATACCCAAAATCTTCAACCCTGTCAAACGTGAAGGATTCTTTAGGTATTACGGCTCCATCAAACCCTAGGGAACCAATTAAAAAAAAGTTAATGGTGGGAACTAGGAAAACCCTAGCTTAGTCTCTACGGTGATGAGCAACGTCTACACAGAAGGGATGTGGCATCACAACAAAAGCCATGGTTTATTTGCAAAATGGTGTGGACCCAAAACCTCCATTACCGCAATTGCTGATTGGTTGATTGAAGGATTGAGAGATCAGGTAAGTATCACTCTCCTAGAAGGTAATTTCATGTATTTAGATTGCAAAAATTTAAGTTTGAGAAAAGAATTATTAGAAGGCGAGCTTATATTCTACGAAGGGCATGCTTTAAATTTTTTAAAATGGATTCCAAATTTTGTATAGTCTTCTTGTAAAAACATCATAGGATCAAGATGGATTATTATTTGTGAATTTCCAGTTGAACTTATTCATAGAAAAATATTGTTAAAAATAGGATATCTGATAGGCGGGGCAATTGGTATTGAAAAGTCCTTTCTATCTGCGTCCTTAGTTAAAATTTTGGTTAAGGCAGATTTGAATGCCACAGTCATCAACCCGTTAAAATTAACTACCAATAATTCTTTGTACCATCTTAAACTAGAGTTTTTTTCTAGGTTATATCAGAGATATAGCTATATTGAACCATGATCTCAATATTAATAAAAAAGATTTCCTATCTGTTACGCCCATAACTACAGATTTAAATTGTTTAATCCATAACAATATCCAATCGGAGAACATTCCGCCGAAGGGAGGATTCACAATCGAGCATTTGCCTTCATCCCCTAACCCTAGATGTCGACTTAGGGATGGCACTCCCGAAACAACCATATCCCAAACTCCAACATAGCACCCTGTAATTAACAACTCCAACTTAACAGGAGGTAGCCCGACCAACGGGACCATCCCAACCCCAGATCAGCCTATGATACACAATTCGGTCCTTCCTGTGATGAAATCCTCAGAAATCCCAATCCTTCCCCATTCATATGAACATGAACCTCTTATAAATCTCGACATTGAGGAAGGAGAAATCATCGAAGGTTTGGAAAAGAACGATAGTACATTTATGGAAACTTCTCTAATAGATATGAATATGAACATACCGGAGCAGAATATTCAGTTTACCACAGACCTTAGTGGTTTCAATAAGGAGGAAATTATGAAGGAAGCATGATTCACAACCATGAATATTCAAGGTGTAGATAAATTGAGCAAGGAGATACTGGAAAAAGTTGTGGGAAATATTATGACAGATTTAGATGAGGAGGATAGGATTCAAGAAGCAAATGAGAATAACATGCAAAATTTAGCTATTGAGAACATACAACAATCACAAGAAGATGTAGTTAAGAGGATGGAACAAAATGATGACTGACTTTGCATGTGTCCACAATGAGGTAAGAAAGCAATTGAAATATTAGCATAATATAGAGAATTCAAAACCATTACAAATAAAAGAGAAGGATAAGAATCCAAGAAATGAAGCTTTTGATGAATAGATCACAGGAAATCCAGAGGTGGCAAACCAAGAAGATAGAGCTATAGTACCAATAGAGATGGAAACCTTATACAATAGCACAAAGATACCATCGATCCTAGATATAGAACAATAATAGAGGAATATGGGAAAGGCTTTTTTGATCTATATGATGCCAATATTGCAGATACATATAATGAGGAAACAAAAAACAATGCTGAGTTGATTGAACAAGAAGTAGAAAATTTTGCAGAAAAACCGAACAAAAGCATCAGAGATGAGATAGTATCAAAATATGTCAGGATAGAGAATGAACAAAGAGCAAATGATCTCTTGAATGGAATAACGAAAGCAGACATGAAATTAGGCATTTCGGATAACATTGAAGGTATGGACATCCTATCATTACTAAATCACTCAAGAAGAGAGGTAGGAAATCGATTGTGGAATTAAGAAACAAAGATGGGGAGGTAGGTAACCATGTCAAACTAACTGATATGTTTTATGCAGGGAAAGGGAAGTTCCTTCCCAAGGGTCAATGAGGCTCACTACTTGGAATGTTAGGGGCCTTAACGCCCTTAACAACCAACGCCTTTTAAAGCGCAATCTAAACTAATTTAATTATCAAATTATGCTATTACATGAAACTAAATTCAATAAGGAAGAGGCTAAGAAATTTGAAAAGAGAATAGGAATATGGAAAGCATAATGGATTGTACCTACAAGAGCATAAGGAGGCATGACTATCTTATGGGATCCCAGGAAAATTCTATATGAAAAAACCATCTCAAGACAAAATTGGATGAGTGGAAGGATTAAGAGCATCAAAATTCCTCGACTTATTTATCATAAATGTTTACGAACCAACTAGCACAACCAATAAAAAAGAACTTTGGAGGGAAATTGAGGAATCCATGAACCAGTCTGGTAATAATAATCATGTTTTGGGGGGAGACTTCAATTCAATCATTGACTGCAGTGAGAAATTTGGTGGGTCTCAGTATGAATCTCAGTCACAAAAAGATTTTAGCCAATGGATCGGTAAAAATAGCTAAATGGATATCAAAACCAAGAATGGAACATACACGTGGAGTAACATAAGATCAGGTTTCAGTCAGATTGCAGAAAGACTAGACATGCTTTTATTTAAAGGGGACTTAGGAAGCTTTGATTACACACTTGAAGCTGAGATCCTCACGAATGTAGTTTCAAATCACTTTCCAATCAGCTTACAAATCACAGAAGAAGATAAACCGACAAGGATTCCTTTCAAGTTTGAAAACATGTGGTATCAACATAAAGATATAATGAGTTTACTAGAACAATGGTGGAATGAGAAATCCTTTGAAGGTTCCAAAATGTACTATTTCACATCCAAAATTAAAACTCTTAAAAATAATTTTTTAAAAATGGAACAAATAACATCTTAAGAATATATTTGAAGAAAAATTTAAAGTTGAACAAGATATTAATACTTTAAATGAAGAAGTGATTAAACATGGAATGAACAATAAGAGTTATATCAAAGAAAATGAATTACTGGCTAAACATGAAGAGCGGTTGGCGAAAGAAGAGATACACTGGAGATAGAAATCCAGGAAAACTTGGTTTGCAGAAGGAGATAATAATATAATTTTTTCCACAATAGTATCAAAAATAGAAGAACAGTGAATAGAATTTCCAAGGTTAAGAATTCATCTGGAAACGTAATTGAAGACCCCAAAAACCTAGCTAAGGAATTTGTAAATTTTTACTCAAATACCTTAAATAATTATGATAGCTCCAACATTAAAGCTCGAGAAGCAATGTTGTCATCCATTCCCAAATTAATTTCAGAGGTTGATAATTGTTGGCTAAATAGTAAATTTTCTATGGAAGAAATCAAGAGTGCCCTCTTTCAGCTCCACCCTGATAAGACTCTTGGATTTGATGGCTTACCGACTGCTTTCTATAAAAAAATGTTGGCACTTCTTAGGTAAAGAATTATGGGAGGCGATAGAAGCAACCTGAAATTATGGAACCCTATTAACAAAAATTAATAACACATTTCTAACACTCGTCCCCAAGAAAAGCAATTGTGAGGAACTGGGGGACTTTAGACCCATTGCTATTTGTAATACGATCTACAAAGTTCTCTCTAAAGCTCTTGCCAACAGATTATAAAAGCTGCTACCTAAGCATTTCTGAGGAACAAACTGGATTCATACCTAACAGATCAATATTTGATGGTATTATTATCGCTCAAGAAATTATTCATTCCACTCAATATAACAAAGAACCGTGTATGCTTATAAAACTAGATATACAGAAAGCATATGACAAAGTAGATTGGAGATTTATGTGCAAAAGTTTAGAGGCCTTTGGCTTCTCTAAATGATTGATACATATGATTTTTAGCTGCATCTCAACTCCCAAAATCTCCATTCTTTTTAATGGTTGCCCAAAAGCATATTTTGACATCTCCAGAGGCATCAAGTAGTGGGCCCCAATCTCACCTTTTCTGTTTGTCATTATGGTAGAAGCCCTTGGAAGGTCTATCCATAAGGCACATCTGGAAGGGAAGATAACAGGAGTAAAAATCATTGAAAATGTACCCAACGTTACCCACCAACAATTTGCTGATGATACCATTTTATCTGGCAAAAGAACAAAGAATGAATCTAAAAATTTCAAAGATATTCTAACTCTTTATATGCATGCATCATGACAAAATGTCAATGCTGAAAAATCGGAAACCTTTTTCCTAAACACAGATCCCATAGTTGAACAGGAAATTTGTGATGTCCTAGGATTCAAAGTAGGAAACTTTCCATGCAAATATTTGGGAATTCCTCTAGACAAAGGTACCTGGGTTAAAAAAATATGGGACAATATAGTTGTTAAAATGAACACCAAGATGGAGAAATGGAAAGGTAGACGACTCTCGAATGCTGTTAGAACCACAATGATTAAATCGATCCTATCAATAATTCCCACTTTCCAAATGTCAATTCTCCCCCTATCAAACCAATAAAAAAAAGTTTAGATAGGAAATTAAGAAACTTCTTATAGTAGGGGACATCAAAAAATAATAAATTAGGCATGATTAAATGAGATAATCTCTGTAAACCTCGATTAGCAGGAGGGTTGGGAATAAAAAATTAGCAATGACAAAATAAGGCATTAGGTGCTAAGTTAATTTGGAGAATGTTCCAAGAACCGGATAAGAAATTGGCATCCTTACTCTATAACAAATACATTTCCGAGGCAGTGCCAATGAACCTCTTTAGAATTAGGCACCCTCCAAAAGGATCCCGTATTTGGAATTTCATGATAGAATGTAGGGATCTCGTTACTGACCATTTAACTTGGGACATTGGGAATGGGGAGCAGGCCCTCTTTTGGGAAGACTCATGGGCTGGCTATACCCCTTTAGATGATTTGGGTCTTTCAGTCAACACTAAAGAAAAACTTTCCCATCCATGGGGCACTAAACTCATTGATTATGTTTGTCTTCCCTCGAGTAACCCCTCCTTAGGACGACATTGGAAATCTTTAGATAACATTCCCATCTTGGCCAATGATAAAGACAAACTCACTAATATCTTGCACTCTAGACTTATCACCCCAAAATCTAAACCTGAAAAACTTATTTGGAGTGGATCTAATGATGACAACTATAAAGTAAAAGATGGGTATAAAACTGTCATAAACTCTCAACATATGCAAGATGTTGATGTTCCATTAAAATTATGTTGGAACAAAGCTTATTCTCCAAAAGCAAGAATGTTTCTATGGGCTGCTTTACAAAAGAGGATCTTAACAACCGAATGGTTTACAAAACTTGGCTTTGAAGGCCCATCCATATGTCCTCTATGTGAGCATCATGAAGAATCAGAAGACCACATCCTCCTCAACTGTCCTTATGCCAAGGAATGCTGGAACTGGCTCTGCAATAAGTTAATCTGGAAAACAAAAATCCCCAACAATCTTTTAGACCATCTCAAAGCTTGGCCTCAGAGCAAGAATGGTAATTTTTACAAATCCCCATGGGAAATTACACCTTCCATTATGGTATGGGAACTATGGAAGGAGAGAAACAAAATGATCTTTCAAAATAAAAAGATGGAAGTACAGTCTTTGGAAAATAAGATTGAGGCAAGCATTCTTGAATATAATAATAACAGATTAAGAAATATGAACCATGTTGAAGGCACCTTCTCACAATGGTCAAAATTAAATTTTGATGGATCCTCTAGAGGCAACCCGGGGATTGTTGGTATAGGATGTATCATCCACTCCTGGGAAGACAAAATTCAAGCAAAATTAGGCAAACTCCTCATTAAAACCACCAACAATATTTAGAAAGTGAAGCCTTGATTGAAGGTTTGATCTTAAGTAAAGAAATAGGTATAAAATATTTGGAAATTGAAGGTGATTCCCAGATAATTATTAATCCTATCAGAATACGGAGAAATCCTAACTGGAAAATCAATTCGAACATAGAAAGGGTTGTTGATTTGTTAAACTTCTTCACATGCATTGAATTTAAGCATATCTACAGGGAAGGAAATAAAGACGCAGATAAATTGGCAAACATAGGGGCAGAAGATATCTTTTTTAAGGAGATATACTCTGATAACCTACTAAGTTAAGTACTCAACAATTACATACCCGGGTTGCAATACTACAGATAACGTCAAGTTCACTCACCCTTATGTTATGTGTAAACGAATAAAAATGAGCTATAAAATTATATATACAAATAATTATGCATATATATACACCCATACTATCAATAGACATATATAGACTTGGGCATATATATTTGTACATATATTTATATATATATATAATCTTACTCTCAACTTTAGGTTTCTACATATTCCATCTCATTCTTCATTATTGTATATATATATATATATATATATATTCATACTCCTCTCCTTTTTGTTTCTTTATCCAGCTTTTTTGGGCTCGTTATATGTAAATGTATAAAGAAAAGCTAAAAATTATATATATAAATAGCTATACAATATATATATCCATATTTTAATTAAGGGTTTACATATATGTAGAGATAATTATATATATAATTTCTTTCTTTGCTCTATATATTCACTTTCACCATCCTTATCTATTTAATATATTGATATATATTTTTACATATATATACTAGCACACATACATATGTATTAATATATATTAAAATATTTCCTTCTCTCTCCTTTGTTTCTTTTCGACTTTTTGGGCTTTCTTCTTTTCTTCCATACTTTTAGTCTCCCCTTTCTCTCCCCTGTTTCTATTTTTGGTCTTACATTTTTTTTCCTGTTTTGTTTACTCATCCTTATTCTTGCCCATGTATCTTTTATCTCAGAGGGCTCCCCTCTTTTTAATGGACTTTTATGCACTTATCTATCCTAATTTACAAATGCTGCTTAGTAGTTTATTTTGTCCTTCCTGTCTCTTCACTTTGTTTTTGCAACTTTGATAGCCCAACCCCTTTCTGTTCTTTCTCCTTTCCTTTTCCTCCATTTTTTTCCTCGTTTTCTTGTTTCTCTTTCCTTTATTTCCCCTTGGTGATACTAGGCGTTGTTATTTTCCTTTACACTAATATTTCATGATCGTGGTCCATCACAGGTAGCTGAAATTTATCTTATTTGAACAAAATCTTATTTTTAACTTTTATCATATTTTAACAAAATCTTCTTCTTTAAGGCATAACAAAGAATGCATATCAAATTAATATTTGGTATTATGAATTTTTGCTCTGAAATTTAGACAAAATAATAGAAACTTATAAATTAACATCTTTCTTAAAAAAGACGTATGGATCTCCTTTTTGTTGAAAGCTTTAAAGCAACAGGTTATTGATCAATACACTTGTAAATAATATAGTATGAGCCATCATACTTATGGAGTGATAGAAAGGGATTATTTTATTATAGTAAATTTCAAAGCTACTAATCCATGTTTCAAGTTTGGTACCAAGATGATTGACTGCAGGAAAATTAAAGACAAACTATACAAGGAGAAGGGACAAGCCAAACGAAAAGAGGAAGGATATCTATAACCCAATAAAATAGCCTTTAAAGGCACCTTTGTAATATCTGAAAAATATATATGCAAATATGAAAATTGTAAATTTTTAAACTATTGCAACACAACATATCTGTAATGTATTCAAGCACCGTAGAAATATAGTATGTAATATTATGTTGACATGGACATTAGTCTCAGGCAATACCAGAGGTTTTTCTTGCATCTGTTCTTTTCCTCTGGTGCCTGCATTGAACGGAAGGTCAAAATTGTAATTTTTTTAAAAAATAATAAAATATATAGCTAAGGCCCTTTTACTGAGCAAAAAAAAAAAGTTTTTAACAATGATAATTTTTATAGTACTGTTCAATTTCTTGTTTTAATTTTTTAAAATATTTTAAATTATATATATATTGAAATCAAACATATCTTGTAAATATAGAAAATACAACTTATTAAAATAAAACATGATAAATCTATCTAAAGAAATCTTGGATATTCATCATTGGCAATAATTATAAGAGTTTGTAAGGTTATAGTTTACTAAAATAAAAATAAAATAAATCTATTTTAGAAAAACTCTTAAGTACATATCATTATTATTAAGTATAAACTATTAGGTTTCTAATATTAAAATAGATTATATATAATTATAGATGACATTTTATAAATATTAGAATGTTTGAAGTTGTTTGTAAAGGTCAAAAAAGTATATATTTTAGGCTTTTACAATTCATATTATGACACTTTGTATGAGTGTCCCAAATATATATACTTTTAGCAAAAAGTTATAAGCATGTAATATACTAGCTAAAGAGTAATTATGTATGAAGACAATAAAGAAGGATAAAAGAATGGAACAAAATGAGGGGAGAATACAAACAAAGTGGTGGAGGCCATACCATGGGTGAGGAAGTGTCCACCAAGCCTCAACACATGTAGATAGAGAGATATTACATAGAATTTAAACAACACATAGTAGCAACAGGACAACATAACAAGAGGCCACAAAGTAGAAGAGAGAAGGAACAAATATCTAGTTGAGCCCCCTCATACTAAAGCTAAATGTCATAACAAGTTTGGAGAAAAAAAAAACAAGAAAAAAGAAATAGTCCCACAACATATATTTCTCTGGCGCAATTGTAAAAAACTCTTCATTGTTCTCGTGGAAGATGCTCATGGATGCATAATTATCATTTGCAACACAAGACTAGAAAATGTCCCAAGCCATCACCATATTCTCTTCACAACCTTCCTTGCTAAAATAAAAATGTGCCCAAGCATGTCGGATATTACATCTGGATTGATGCTTTTAATCCCTTGAGACACATGCTCCCAGTTATGAGAAGCAACAATATGATTACCAACAATAAGAACCCATTCTAGTCGGCTTACTCATTCGGAGAAGGGAAGAGGAAAGCAGTTTATACACATAAGCATGATGCAGATGTGTTCCACCAACATTATGCTGAACAATATAGATAACAACTTTCTTAAGGTCTTTGTCTTCAATTGTGAACAGTCTGAGACATTGCGCTTTCAGAGATTCTTGTAAGCATTGACATGAAATAACAAAAGTATTGTCCATTTTCCAGCTCTAAATTCATGCACAATCAACAATAAGAAGAGTAGTGCAAACCAAATGGGATCAAGACACCACCCGAGAGAATAAGAGAGAGCCCACCCATTGAGGAGCATCGAGAGAAACACATGATCATGAAGTTGCCTTAGGCGCCGAGTATAGAGAATGCCTTACCAAAACACAAGCTTAAGCACCCCATGAGCTGACTAGATAACTCAAGAACCACATAAATAGTAGGAATGGTAGAGCTGGACAAAAGAGACATGTGAACATCTGGGAAGACACAACAATATGAGCAGAATGTGGCAGAAGAAGACTGCAACACACAAACCAAGTTGGCATGCGTACCAACAAACATAACACCATTCAGAATTCGTGAAAGAAATAATGCCTACAAGAAGACTTAGCAAGAGTGAAAAAACATGTAAGTTTCAGTGCTACCAATAAACAATAACCGTAGGTTTCTGCCTCAGCCCGCAATCATAGTCCACATGACTAAAGAACAAAGGCAATATTAAGAAAAGTGGAAGGATGACATGTACACATCACTAGTTATGCTCAAATATGAAAAGGAACTCTTAATGCATATTTGAGAGCGACGTATGAACTCAATGCCTTACAAAAATATCCAACCATGTCACTCTGTAGTTAGATGCACACTAAATAACTCCAACCCTACCAAAGCACAACAAACAAACAAAATATGACACGTTGAACAAATGAGGACAAGACATCAAAAAAATCCATAAGCAGACCAAAGGATGCGATAATGACAGGGAATAAAGCACAACAAAGCTCGAAGTTGAGGATAAAGGACAAGAACCAACTTGCTATGGACCCATGCCACACAAAATACAAGGACTAAACCAAGAAAGAAACCTTTGTAATAAACTAAGTGAATAGATGCACATTTTGACATTAAAACCAACTGCTAGTACCCTTTGATTTGAAACCCCAAACACTGAATCAGAACACCATACTAGGCCCCAACAACCAAACACAAACAATCTGAGTAGATAGAAGGAAATGACACAACATCTACATAAATGAAGAATAAAGTTGGAGCATAAAAAATAATAGAATTTAGGAGTGGATCATCCAGAGCTTCCTTTCACAATGAGATTGATTTGTTTAACCCCAGTGAAAGATTTGGTATTGCCCAAATAGGGGGAGGAGTAACCTACACTTCAAGCATAATATAATTTACTCTTCAGCTGGGGGACTTAAATTTCTTAAGAGTTGAAATAATATTGTGGGAATCCCCTTCGATGACCAAGTTAGTTTTCTTGAGGGAGACTACAAGTTTTACTCTCACCAGGAGAGCTCTTTCCTCTGCAATATTATTTGTGTCATTCGGTATCCTTTTTGCCAATGCAATAGATATCTCACCTTTAGAGTTTCTCAACACAACACCAATGCTTGAGATGCCTAGGTTGCCTTTAGAGGCACCATCAAAGTTCAACTTTATGAAGTTACGAACTAGAGATTTCCACCTAATTTCTTTCTTGTTTATTCAGCTTGTTGTTCAATAGGATACCTTTGAAAGGAAGAGTGTTGAGATCCCATTCAGACAATATGATGGAGTCATGTGAAGTGAAACAAGAGTCTTCACTTTTGGTTTTGATACAATAAGCATTAATAGATTCAGATATAGAGGCTTCAATTTTATGAATAACTGCTGCAAGAGGGCTGACTTCATTACGAAATTTACATTGATTTCGCTCCCACCAAATGTTCCGAATTAGAGTAGAGGGGGCCACTACCCAAATTGAAGCAAAGAAATAATGTTGATGGAGAATAGACCAATATTCACATACCTAAAAAATTTCTCCACTTAAGGTGGCAGAACAATGAAGTTTTCTTTTGAGCCAATCCCAACACGAGGAGACAAACAAACATTGGAGAAATATGTGATTTACTATTTCAGGCCGAGCTCCACATAAAGTACAGTTAAAAATAGGAGTGACACCAAAGTGGAAAAGTCTGTCACTTGTAAGTATTCTACCCCTTAGAGCTAACCAAGTGAAAGAGCTCACTTTAGGGAGAACTTTTGCAGTCCAACAAATAGTAAACTTATTTGATCTCGAAATGGGATTTTTGTTGGAAAATATATGATAACCTTGTTTGACTGAATAGTTATCCAAGGTTGGGGGGACCAAACAAGCCAGTCCTGGATATCTTTGAAGTGGATGATTCTTTGCTGAAGAATATTTGCAAGATTGATTTTCTGCTCATCAGGAATAGGAATAGTTGAGAGATCTTTCCAGGTAGCTTTTAACATCCCATTACATGAGTTTGTGATAGAAAAGTACTCTTTTACTTTTGAACCACACAAGGCTATCAACATTTCCTTAGCCTGGGAGAGGGAATATATTGTGTTTAAGGGAGGAAAACTATTCCAATAGTCCTCCCAAAATATGTTTTTTTACCATCATATATAATCTAGGGGAAGTGGGGGAGAAACACTTGTCTGCATCCAATCATAAAATTCCACATATGTGATCCAGAAGGAGGATCACACACAGTAAAAATTATTTCCTAGATCTCTTCATCTAGATATTTATTTTTCAGAATGGCTGCCCACTTGAAGTTATAATTTGAGTACATTTTCCAGATAATTTAGCACCTAGAGCAATATTTATACTTTCCAACTTATGAATCCCTTAGCCACCAAGATTCTTTGGAGTGCAAAATTTGTCCCAAACCAAGAGACATATTTTGTCTTTCAGATCTTTATTCCTTTTCTAGTGGAAGCTCTTCAACTTTGATTCTATAGAGGATACAATCCCTTTAGGCATTGAGAGAACTAGCATTATATAGTTGGGAATTCTTTCCAACATTGATTTGATCATAAGGATTTAGTTCGCAAGAGATAACAAGGAGTTTTTCCAAGAAGCAATTTTGTTTTGGATGGATTTCAGAATGGGCTCCCAAAAGGAGATTTTGTTTCTACCTAAAAACAAAGGAATGCCAAGGTATATGCTTGGGACATGTTCTTGTTTGAAGCCCAAAAAATCAAAGACAACTGTTGAAATTCGAGAGGGACTGTTTAGGAAAAAAGAAGAAGATTTGTTTGCATTTATTTTTTGACCTGAAATAAGACAATAGTTGTCCAATATTTTTTTTATGGCCCAAGCTTCCCTTATGGAGGCTTCCCCCAAATGGTATCATCTGCAAAGAGAATATGAGTTACATTAATATTTGAACAAGGAAAATTGATGCCTTTCCATAAGTTTACATTGTGAATTGTTGCTATGGAGTGACTCAGTGCCTTTTCTAGAATTATGAAAAGACAAGGAGATAAGAGATTCCCTTGCCTAATACCTTGAGATGAAGAGAATAATCCACACAATTGACAGTTGATAATAATAGAGAATTTGGCCCCATTTATGAAAGCTAGTATCCATTTACACCACTTCGGTAAAAAGCCAAAATTCAAGAGAACTTGGTGGAAGAATTTCCAATTTACTATATCATATGCCTTAAGCATATCCATCTTAAAAATCATAGCTTGAATTTTATGTTGTTTAATGGTATGAAGCTTTTCATGTACCACTAGCACCCCTTCAGAAATCTCCTTGCCTGGAATGAAACCCCCTTGTTCGTCCGAGATAATTTTGGGGATGACAACAACTAACCTTCTAGCTATAGCATTTGAAAAAATATTGGGTGTCCCAAATATAGCGAGTAAGCACATAATTTAATTAATTTGTAGCTCCCATTGATCTTACCAATATAATTATTTATTAAACATGGATTTTAATTCTTGTTGAAGACAATTTTTAATTCGTATATTATAAAAAAATTGTTTGTTTTGAATTTGTGAGCATGAAAATGACCTAGGTTAGTTTGATGACATATGTTGATCAATATTGTTGAAATTCAAATTTTATGGAACTCATTTTAAACTTAATATAAAATTTCTAATTGTCACTATTATATGAATTAAATAATAACAATAAATATTATAATAATTCATTTTTATAACAATCAATAATAACAAATATTATATAATTTAATATAAATATTTATATTTGATTACCTACGGGATTATTGAGTGGGTGGTTAAGGTTAGTTATAATGTGGCCAAATATTCCTTGGGTATATAAACTTTTATATAAATAAATAGTTGTTCTCCGAATGCATATATATTTGTTTTATAATTTGGTATCAAAACATGACTGGATCCTAGACAAAATAAATTAAATGTTGGACATATTTTGATTGTAGACAAGAGGATATGTTAGACAAATCAATTTTGAATGAAGAAAATCTTGTTAAAATTTGGCCATCGCAGAACACAAGAATGTTGCACTATAAACTTTGGCAAACTAATTGAGGGTAGGGAAGTTTGTGTGTATTCTTGTTGAAGGGAAGAGAAACTACACAAAATTCAAAATCTTTTTTACAAATTTTTAGGCAAGAACATCAAAGAATGTTGTAGAGATGCTAAGAAGAAATGTCATTGCATAGTCAATAAGAAAAATAATTTAATTCAATGCCATAGAAAAATGAAAGAGGCAATTGCAATTCTAAAATATTTTCCTAACCTTCAATAACAATGGATTTGACACATCTAGACTTGGAGTGACTAAAAATAAATGATGAGAAGCCCTGAAAATTATGCAATTGAATCTTTACAAAGAATTATATAATAACTGCTCATAGTATCTCCATGACATACTCCAAGTCCTCATCACTAAAGGCCCATCATAGAGCACCCTCTTCTCCCGCTGTCATATACCACCTACTCTCCATATTTTGGAATTTTTAGAATCCACCACACATCCTCCAGAGTCACATACATCTTGCTTGTAGGTAGGTGGAATGAGCTATGCTCACTATACCACCTCTCTGCCAATGCTATTAGGAGTTTAAGATTAACCCGAATCTCAAGCATGAATGTAGCATGCCACAACCCAAATGGGAAAATTATGTGATGGTAAAGATATGATAGTAATGGTCGCATCCTTGATTCAAGGGGTGCATTTTCTGAGACATTAGTGTATCTAGGTCCTCCTGCAATCAATCCAATATACCACCTACTCTCCATATTTTGGAATTTTTAGAATCCACCACACATCCTTCAGAGTCACATACATCTTGCTTGTAGGTAGGTGGAATGAGCTATGCTCACTATACCACCTCTCTGCCAATGCTATTAGGAGTTCAAGATTAACCCAAATCTCAAGAATGAATGTAGCATGCCACAACCCAAATGGGAAAAGTATGTGATGGTAAAGATATGATAGTAATGGTCACATCCTTGATTCAAGGGGTGTATTTTTTGAGACATTAGTGTATCTAGGTCCTCCTGCAATCAATCCAATATATCCATTAATGATCAAACATCTTGCAAACATATAAAAAACTTATCCAAAAACCTAAACTAGATCAATTGTGTAGTTTCACAGTCAATTGTACAACTTTATCCCCCAATTCCATGGATTTCTATCAATTGTGCTAATACACCAACCATTTGTTCAACTTCATCAGTTGTAAAATATCCCCAATCAAATGTGCAAATTTATCAATGACACAAATTCCCTAGCAATTACGTTTGGAGAGCAATTGCACCACCTAATGTGTTAATAACGTCAAATTAGAGCAAATGTGTCAATTCATGCATTAATTGCATTGAATCATTCCTGTTGTGCATTTAATTTTACCAATTATCCAAATATGTTTATGGTCCATTAATGACACCCTAAGGACCTAAGTGTTTATGTATACCGAATCTTCGTAGTCCTTTGGCCGCTTGAATCATTGTATTCGCTTGAAGCTATGATCTGCCTTTGTAATTCCTACGATCTTTGTTTCTCACTTTCTCTGCTCTGTGATCGAGTTCTTTTGAGTGAGTAAGGTGTAAATGAGCCTAAACCTTCCCAAACCATCCTGTTTATAGAGCCCCTAACCCTAATTGTTTTGTGTCTTATTGTCGTATCCTATCCCAACCTTGCCTTGCCTCTCATAGTCCCCTTCTCTCCATGTTTCCCTTGGTTTATGCAGCCTAACTTGATCACCCTTCTCCTTCTTCCTATCGCAAGATTTCCTGGAACCTTCTATTTTTCACCCGATATTTCAAGGGGGCATATCACCTCCTTACCTCGATCTACTAGGGCACATACCACTTGGATTTTTCTTTCTTTCTTTGAATCAATGCGATAGACTGCATTGCTTCAAAGAGGAGCAAAATATATACACCTGAAAAATATCCTCAATTAAATATTTAATCAATTTACCATTATTCCTTTATTAATTAATTATATTTATTTAATTAATTCGTAAGCCTCTAATTTATTTTATTTTAATTATTTCACTAGCCTTTTCTTTCCTATAGTTAAATAAATAAATATTATTTATTTAATTATCTTAATTCCAAATTTTTTACACTATTAATTAAATAAATGTGTCGATTTATTTAATTAATTCATTATCCTCTTGTATCAAGTCCTAGTCTTTCATCTTGTTCACATGGATCATAATCTAATTCATAGTCACGTGACAAGTGTCCCATTTTCTCCTCCCTTCGACATGTCTAGATTCATTGAACTAAGATGCCTACAGAAAAATCAACTCACCACTTTCTCTCATCAATTTGTTCATGTAACCTATTAATGTTATTCACTATCTTCTTACATCTTAATCATGGTCATTCATTGTTTAACCTTTTAATCTAATCCCTTAGTTCTCCTGGAGATTTCTATAAAAGAGGTTTTTTCTTTCATTTTTTCCTATCTAGGATACATTTAGTATGCATATAGAGTACTTTCTTAGAGCTTCATAGGGTCCGCATAGCTATCACCGCTTCATTGCTATCATACTTCCATCATGCTTGCATCATCAATCAACAACACTTCACTCTTTTATGACATCTTGTGCTAGAGCTTAATGCTAAGAACAAATGCTATTATCCACAAGATCTTAAAGGATTGTAGAATGATGGAGTCAAGCTTATCATGTGTGTGGAAGTATACGGTGTTTGTTTCAATTACATGCCCTTGATTTAGAGGTTTATTGGTGTTATTGATTTCATTGCATATTTTGGGCCCATGGTCGGGCATTTGACAAGTTTGTAGTAGGTTCACATTTTATTATACATAAGGATTAAGGTGCCATCTACCTTAATCTTATGTCATATTGTGTTGGTTACAAAATACTTGGGAAGTGACCTTAGGCACTTAGGGTTTATTGGGAAAATAATTTGTAATATTTTATTGTCACCATTGTTTGTAATACATTCATAAGGGGTGAACGGTTCCACTAGCAATGGTAAAGGTGACATGCACACATAAATATTTAGTTGATTGTTTTGCAAATGTGGACGCATAGAATGAGATGGTAAACGATACATGAAGAGGATAAAATACGACTGTAGGGATTCTCCAAGTGAAAATCTTGGAAAGAGGAATAATTGTCTCTTGATATTCCTTAAATTGTGATGTTTCATTTCCAAGTTTGGGTGCCTAGGTTGGAGGGAAAGTTTTTGGAGCTAAAACCAATATCCTTAGAAACTCTTAGGGGAAAAATTAGAGTATGAAATATTTGGAATTATTACTATGAACAAGGTTCTTTAGCTATCTAGTTCTTTATTAGCTAGCTCTCCACTATAAATCTCTTCACACTTAGTTAAGTTTACTTAGGGACTTAGGTTGTGTTTTCAATACCTTGGGTGGTAAGTCTTATATATACTCACCCATCACTCTCATATGCACATTCTCAGTTCCTTGTGTGCTTTGCATTCTCTTGAGTTAAATACAATTTATCTGACTCATATCTTATTTTTCTTTTTCTTTCCTTCATTAATTCGTGTAAGATTTGACTATGTAAATAGCCACCCAAGATCTAAAGGCCTAATGAAAAGCACAAGAAATAATAAGTTGACAAGAATAAATTGTATTCACCAATATTCCAATACAATCCATTAATATATGCTTTAATTGGAAAGCTCACACTTTGAATTGATCGACATTTTTGGCTCGATAGTAAACTACTGATTTTAGCGGCCTATACTTCTGCTTGGCATGATATTTTACCAGTCTAAACTTACCATACACGTCAGCTTTGTGAACATTTCATATGCAATATCTTTGAGACATCCTATCAAACAGTTGGCCTGCATCATCTATCCTTTCATTTTGTGCGTATCCTACAAAAGATCATTGCGTTCTATATGATAATATCTCTTTGAGTTATTCAGTCAAATGTTTTGAGTGCTTGTATCTTGGTCGATTACTCTTGCTGAAAGTTCGCTTTCTGGTTTTATCTTGGTTGATTGCTTCTTGCTAAAAGTTCCATAAGACATTTTGTTACGAATATGTATTCTGTCAAACAGTTTGCTTGCCTTGCATTGTTATTTTGAGAGCATTTTTTAAAACCGTTTCATATGCATTCTGTCAAACAGTTAACGTGTCCTGTCTGAACCGGTTCGTGTTCCTCTCTCTTGTGATACATTTGGATTATAAGGTTTGATGCATTGCTCATAAATGTTTTGGCCTCTGCAAAATTGGTGTCTACGTTTTTTACTAATCTGCGTGTGCATTACATATTTTTGAGAGAATCTTTCAAGCAATTCACATGCCATCAAACATATCACTGGCTTTGTCTTGGTTTTTAGACATTCTGTCAAACGGTTTAGGTTTTTAATCTCTCTGTAATCGATTTACATGCTTTACTTATTTACATGCTTCAGCTTTTGGTTAAACACTTCATTGCCCTGTCAAACGGTTTATTTCCCTGTCGAACGATTCATCAACTGCCTTTTGCCATACGTTACTGCCTGTGGACCACCTTACATTTTTTGTCTGGCATTTTCATAAACTATAAATCTGCCTTATTCATTTTAGTAAGCCAACCTAATGCTCAAAATTTCAATGGTAATGCTTTGTATGCAATAAATTTGGTTATAGGGCTGCACAATGTATAAATAGAAAGAGTTCTACATTTTTTTTTGGTGAATTTTTCAAATGCAACAACTATGAGCAAAAATAAATGAATGCAAGATGAATAGTACTCCTAACAAAGAGAATGATAAATGTTATACAAGCAACAATTTTGGACATATTGCTAAACAATGCAGATAAAGAGAAAAACAGATAAACTATAAGTATGGTCAATCAAATGTGGTGTGTTATAAATGCAACAATTGTGGTTACATTGGAAAATTTTGTAGATGCAAAAATGTGAACATGAATAGGAGAGGTCTGGTGAACAACAATAACATGCAAAATAATGACAAGGCAAAATAAAAAGTTGATGTGGATGAGTTTAGGAAACAGATGAGAAAGACATGGGTAATTAAAGGTGATATAAATGCAAACCTTGAGTTCGCACCTAAATCTGGTGTGGAAATCTCTTCACAAAATTGAATTAAGGCCTTTGGCCTAGGGGGAATTTTTATGAAAAATCCATAAAACCCCTAATGTGAGATGATACCTGGATGCAAATGTCGGATGTAGGTGTATCAAGGTGTTACAGACATATTTGAAGGAAATCTGAAGGAATCTATGCAAATTTGAGAGGTTTGCAGAAAGGATTTTGCATCATAGTTTGGAAATCAAACAAGTAGGGTATAAAATATTTATTACATCTGAAAGTTAGATGTGTGAATGGTCAAAATGACATTTCATTGTTTCATTCTTCACTTTGCAATCGAGAACAAGCATTTGGAGTGATCTTGAAGGCAATTTCTATTAGATCTAAGGCGTTGGAAGTACTTTGCGATCAAACCCTTATTTGACAGAAAAGTGTCATTTCTCTACGTTATTTGAAATCTTGCACTTATGATTATGGACAGACCTCAGATAGTGGATATAACCAAACACCCTAGGCCAAAATTTAAGAAGCACCCTTACAAATCAATGGAGGATAATCCAAAAGGGGCATTCTTGACAGTTTCGCATGGTGTGTTGCACATAGAAGACAATAGGGCTTATTTCATTTCAATCTAGAAGAGTTAGGTAGCCATCAGATTCATAAGTTATATTCATCTGAATTATCTACGAATTCTAAGTTGAAAGATGAGTACAAGGTCCTCAAGGAGAAGAAACTAACCCAAGTCATGAAATTTCCTATTTGTGATGAAAATGAATGGATTAGATATGTGTTGAGCATAATACATGCTGAATTCATGTGGCTTGATAAACCCTACAAGATCACAAAGGAGGTTCTTAGGATAGTTACATGTTTTAATGCATCTGGTGAGGTCCCTGCGCTAAAATACATCAAGAACGATCTTGTTACTAAAGTTACTGGTTCACAATGAGTAAAAGGGATATGAATATCAATGACATTATTCAACCAGTTGTGAGATTCACAATTATGGTGATTGGTTGCAAGATATATCACTCTAGCAAAGATAATTCAGTATCTAGCACTGCTATATACTCAACATATAGAATGGTGAAAGAAGATGGTGATTATGATTGGCGTGAGGCATTAAGAGTTCAATTGTTGGAAAATATTTCTAAGATCAATAAGGAAAGGAAAAAAATATTTAAATATGGTTCCTTGATCTTATGTATTTTCTTTTATTTAATGAATGGGTTCCCTGGTATAGGAAGGATTCAATGGTCTACTAATAGATTTTTTCTACATGCTTGATAGTAAATCAAGAAAACGTATCTTATAGGGTTTCTTCAAGGATTTCCAAGAGAAAATGCAACAAATGGAGAGAATTCCAAAATCCAATGTGGAGAAGTATGAGGATGTTAGATTTGATAAATGGCAAATCTACCCAAGATCACCTGCATGCAAACCTGTCACAGAATAGAAGCAAGACAGAAGAAAGAAAGAGTGGCTATGGCGGCCAAAAGGCCAGAGACAGGAAAAACATGTTGAAAGAAATAACTTCTATATTATCAACAATGAAAAGAATACAATCTCTCTTAAGAAATACAAAGCGGTGAATCCTTATAAAGGATACCGAAACCCTAAAGGTGAAACCCTAAAGAATTATAAGCGCTGCCTAAGTGAAACTTAAGCCTAGAGTATAATAGACTAATAATTAAATG
>MU226121.1:287352-312158 GCA_018584345.1 Thuja plicata
GAACATAACATAATAAACATGTCAACAACATGTATCTAACCATGCAAGTCTTCATTTCATCATTCTGATAAGTACATACAGAATTACTACTGTGTATTATATGTTGTCATCAATGACAAACATACAATCAATCAACTGCTCAGAATCAAATCTCCAATAGACGCTCCCATTGCTTCTTCATCTAAGCCTAAGAAAAAAAGAATCTCCATACCATCTTCAAGTCTATTGAAGACACTTAATACACCAAAGATAGTAAGTATTAAGCAACAACCTCAAGAAAAATTATCTGGTAATGAGGCCAAAAGGGTAAAGGCAAAGAGAACAAGCAAATATCAAACAACAATGGATAATGATGAAGCCATAGACTCTGATAGTGTAGTCAAGGAATTGAAATCCAAAGGAGCCAAGGCAACAATATTTTCAAACACAAAGCCATCTAATGAAGAGAAAGTAAGAAAATGAAACTTGAATCTAATAGTCTGGTATGTCAACAAATAATGTTGCAAATAGTTTAACTATGCATGGTAATCTAGGGCCACTCTTCAAATATTTTGATAAAGATGATAAGAGGGTACTTGAAGAGGATATAATAAAATATCTGAACAAATATAACGAAGCACTTGTTGAAATCATGTCAAATATTCCTAAAGAACTATTTGATATTTTGGAAATAAGGAGGTTAAATGCTCAAGATGAGGAGAAGAGAATAAGAGAGCAGGTGTAGATTTTTTTTCTAGTTATAGTTGTGGATGAACTGAACAATATTCTTGAGAAGGCTATGAAATAATTTAGAAGAAAAACAACAATAAAAAAATTGATGATAGGAAATATTGATGAGGTTATACTTAAGAGATAAAGAAGGTCTTGAAGCGGATCTTGTTAAAAAATCAATTTGAAGTTGTTGATAAGGATGATGATTAGAATGTACAATAAGCCAATGTTCCTAATAGTAAATCAATTAATAACAACATTCCTATTATAGATAGTGTTATGGATGTTTACATCTCCAGTGTTCTAGTTAGCAAATCCGTTTCTCCTATGGGTGATGTTGAGGCAGAAAATAAAAAAACAAAGGAGAAATGGATAAAGGAGAGAAAGATACAATTGAGGATACAAATATTCCAAATCAAACAGTTGAAATGGTGACTAAGGAGAAGTTGGTAGAGAGAAAATTTGAAGCAAGAGACATTGTTGAGGCAGTTAAAGTTATTTTGGAGAAGGGTAGTGTAGGTGTGGTTGACTTAGAAATCATACAAGGTCCAATAAAATTGGACACACTATCTCCTATTCAGATGATGAAGCTTGCATCAGTTGCTCAAGAAAAGGCAAGGGAGGAAATACTGAAAACTCATATTGAGGAAAATGAACTTTTGTGCCCTGCATCTGATGTGTTGGAGAAGATAATGCATACCTATGTGAAAGATTCAAATGAAACCCCATCCGGCCAAATGAAGGGCCTTATAAAATCCGTAAGTACACACTTTGAATCCCTTGAAAAATCAGAAATGAATAAGGTTACTTGGATGATTTTGATGATAAAATATTCAGTCAGTTGAATGGTTTGAATGTTAAGGATAGAATGCTTTTAGGAGTCATAATGAAAAAAAATAAAGATTCTTTATCAGAAGGAGGAAATTTTTACAAAGTATGTCTATCAATATCCTAAGTGTGTCGAGGACTTAGAGAAATTGATTAAGGAAAATGAGAAGAAGTTATCAGAATTAGCACAGTCATTTGATCTTCTAACAATTTCCTTATCTAGTCATGAAGGACATGTTATTTATTTGATTGATAAGATAAAGATCTTGATCACTGAGAGGATAGAGTTATTGGAAGGATCGGTAGCCTAGAAGCTTAATTACTCCTAAGTTGGGTACTTTGTTCAGTGCTTTGAAGGAGGTAGAGGCAACATTCAATACACAAGATGCATCTGATCTTTAATTGGAAGAAATGATTGCTTATGCAATTTGTGGGTAGATTAAAATCATGGAGAGTCCCAAACAGAGTTGGGAATAGGATTTGAACACCTTAAAGAACACATTCTTAGATATCTTGAATATTATGTAAGTAAGAAAGGTCTACTTGTATATATGAAACTTATATTGGAATTTTGGGTAGAAATTTCAGTTGTGGATTCCTACCTTTACCATTGATGTCAAAGGGGGAGAGATTTATAGTGAAAAATAAATATTCAACTCAGCAGGATTATTTTTTATTCTTGGAGGAGTTAGTGTCTTGGCACTGATTTTGACACTTGGTCATTTTTCACTAAGTATTTTCATCAATGAAAAAGAGGGAGATTGTTGGAAAGATACAATTATCTGAGTGATTTAGATGGTATCATTGATGGAAAATAACTACATTACACATGTTCGCATATCAATATTTGATCTAATCAAAGGTCAAAATGGAGAATTGGATAAGTTTGGCAGTTAATAGTGCAGTTGAAAGTTTTTGGTTAAAGGTTCGGTACAAACACTCAAATTGGTATTATGTTGTGTGAACCTAGGGGAAGCATTATAAAGGTTTATTTTATCATACCCCAGATTTATGATAGCTGATTTTATGTTTTTCTTGAGATATGAGGATCCACGTGACAATTTTTGGGTATACAGTTAAGAACAACAATAGTGTGATATAGATCATTACGTGGATATATTAGATCAATTTCGTTGATTTATTTTTGTGTTTGAGAATGATTGGTCAACATATTGGGTAGTGTGTGATGAATTATTTGAGGTCCACATTATGTTTTTCAATTAGTTCTAGCCGACAGTTATATACGTTTCATCATTTTGGTAAATATTCTTGGGGCCGACCACTGGACGATGCATTATTGGTAGTGGATATACAAGATCAATTTGGTTGATCATTTTGATATGGGTGGTGTGTATTGATGTGTGAAGTATGATTATTTGAGGTCTAAGTAATAGAAGAGTAGAGATATAGTATGAATTGTATTGATTTAGTATATTGTTCTTCATTGGAATTTCTTTGGCATTCACACATGTTGTGAATCAATTCAAGCTATCTATGATTTATTATCAATCATATAGGCAGCAAGTCATATTTTAATTGAGTAGTGAGCTCTATGAAGTGTGCCTGAATGCATGTGCCTTGTGTAGGAGTAATGAAAAATCCTACACTAGAGAAGGACATCTAGAAATATTGGACAATATTTTTACAAGATTAGAACACTATAAATTCATATTGAATGCAAAAAATGTATCTTTGGGGTAACCGTTGGGAAGCTCCTTGTATACATTGTTTCTGCCAAAGGAATTGAAGTTGATCCTGCTGATGTAAAATATATACTAGAAATGCCACCACCAAGGAATATTCATTAGTTGAGATCATTGAAAGGGAAATTACAATCTATTTGTCACTTCATAGCACATTTAGGGGATAAATTTCACCATTTCAATGATTGTTACGTAAAAATGTTCCATTAAGATGGAATGACAAGTGTGAACAAGGTTTCCAATAAATTAAAGAGCACCTAATGTTACCACAAGTTTTAGTACCTCCTATGTATGGAAAGTCTCTACTAATTTATATATCAACAAATACCACAAGACTAGGAGCACTCTTGGCACAACATCATGTAGGTGGAAAAGAACGGGCTATCTATTATACTAGTCATACTCTAGTGGCCTATGAATTAAATTATACTCATGTTGAAAAAGATTGTCTAGCCGTAGCTTTTTCTTTAAAAAAATTCCATCATTATATGCTCACACATAAAACAAAACTATTGTAAAGATAGATCCTATCAAACACCTCTTGCAGAAAACAACACTTACAAAATTCAACATTGAATATGTGGAAAGAAAATCCATAAAAGGAAAAGATATAACAAATCAATTGGCAAAATCTCCTATAGAGTATGACCATCCACTTATTATCAAGTTAATTTATGACTCAATATTCAATGTGGAATCTACATGCCCGTGGACCTTATGTTTTGATGGCTTCTGCACATAGACTGGTTTTGGCACTGGCATTCTCTTTGTCACACCACAAGGAGATTGTATACCAAAATATTACAAGATTCATTTTCAATGTAATTGCAGAATATGAAACACTGATTATGGGACTTCGTAAGGTTGTGCAATGCAAAATCCATGAGTTATGTTTTTTTAGTGACTCTCTGCTTGTGATTAAACAAGTAAATGAAGATTATAAAATAATAGATGAAAAAACAATGTCTTACAAAAGAGTGGTGGATACTTTAAAGCCTACTTCATATCAATAACTTTTTGAGAAAATTCCCAAAGATAGTTCCGAAGAAGTTGATTCCATGACCAAGATAATGTCACTTGTAGAAAATCCTAGTTATGCTACATACTATGAGTTCTTGGTGGATCCACTCTTGGAACCCACTTATAGCTTTACACAATATGAGATGATTTTCCTTATCATTGGTCCTAATTCCCAGTGGTATGAGGAAACTTATGCTTATCTACAAGATAATATCTTACGATATGAACTTTCCAATAACTTTCAAAAAACCTTTATATGTTGTGTTGTCACCTTAAGATTTTTGCATTTTGAAGTGCCATTTTGAGTTTATTTTTGCATCAGTACCCTTTTTGACACACATTCTAGCTATATTTAGGTGACCTACTTTGGAGATATATGATTTGAAATATGTTGACTTCCATGAGGAGTGGTTTTGTAGGTATGCTCTATTAGGGCCAAGGAAGCACACAGAACTGAGAGGAGGGGGTGAACCTGTCGTGTCCACAAAATCTCAAATTTAAACCACTTAACCAAAAATCTAAAAGATAAAATTTAATGCAAGATCCAAATACACATATCAACACATAATACCAATATTTTATTTGGGGAAACCCTTTTAGGGAAAAAACCACCATGGGGATGATTACCCATAATAAGAAAATACTCTCCTAAAAGTATAACTTATTACATAGATGAGGAATTCACATGCATTTAGGCTCACTGTCTTATAGCAGCAACCGATCATAGATGAAAGAGGACTTACAATCCAAACACAAAAATTGACTGATAGCATATGTTATGCCAAAATAGTTCCAATGAAGCACACATATATCTGACTTATTTCAGATTCCACTAATACCTCTTTGTACAACATCATATACATCATTTTTCCCATCTATACACACCTTCACAACTACAAAAGATTACATCTTTAAATATAATTTATCAACTCATCTCAACTAGGTCGGTTAGGGACCTAAATACAAACAATTAATAAATTAAAATTCATTCTGTAATGTGATCCATTGAATGGAAACCAAGACATTACAATGATCCATATCAATAACCTTGAACACATTCTAGATCCACAAATCACGCACCAAACCTTTGTAGCACGTTACATCATCAAGTCAACTAAGACCAAATGAAGAGAACCAACATGTTACATGATAATCATGGAACTGGATCACCTCGACCAATGTGAACCAAAAAATGATCAAGAAACATCAGAAAGCAATGTGAAATACCTCAGCAACCTTCACAGCAACATGAACTAAAGATCTAAACTCATCTATGCACTGTTCATCAACAATAATATCTACAACCTTTGTTACTCAATAAAAATAGATTTTAAACATCCAAATCATCCACCACTTGATTTGAGGACACATATGTATGTCTGAAACTCACTAATAGGTTAGAAACCAATAACTCTTCAACATCAATCCATACCGATCCAAAAAATGAAACTCTATCACTTCCTGAACAACCAAAATGCCAACATCTGATAAATCAACCATAACTCTCACAAACCATCACGCTAACATATGTGAATTGACATGCATCAACTACATACATCACTGAAACCACCATTACAACTCAAAATATAGATCTTCTGTATAGTATCTGTACCAAGCAATTTAACTTACTAAACAACCAAGAACATTGTCTCCAACAGTAGGAATATGTTGACATCAATGAAAAAACATTAATTCTAGCATACATAATCTCCAAAAACCTTCTCAATATTCCAACAATCTCTCCCTTTAGCATTAATGACAATATATGTTGTAAAGAAATCAAATCAATGCACAAAGAAAATCATATCAACATTATTACTAGTAGTATCCACAATATCTCTCACAACCATACTCAAGATCTCTAAAATTTTGAAACTCTCCCTCTTAAATCATCTCTTTCTTGTAGATTTTACCATTAATCCATACTATCTCCCCCCCTTTGAAATAAATGACAAAGGCACATGCATGCACTAAGTCAACGAAAATATCTCAACAATTTCTCAAAATTGAACAAGCAATCCTCATAACAACTACTCATACCGACTTCTCCCCCTAAGGAATAGAAATAAAAATCATCAATCCGGATTTAAAGATTTAGCAATGATTCCACTAGACCGATGCACTAAATGAATCTATAGATTTGATAAGAAAGGGGTATCATCCCAAGCTTACCTTAGAGATACTCAAATGTATCCTTTGGCAAGGGCTTCTTGAAAATATATGCAATTTGTTCTTTTGTAGACACATTCAAATTTGACTTCCTTTTCACTGAATTTATCTCTAAAGAAATGATATTTGATAGAAATATGATTTGACTTTGAATGCAACACATGATTCTTTGAAATATCAATAGCACTAGTGTTCTCATCTCTGATAGCTATGAAAACAATCTCATATTTTCTCTTCTCAAATTCATCGTCAGTTGTTCCTTCATCAACACCATAGTAGCACTTATTCTGAGACTTAGGTCTAAACTTCTTATGCATGTTCTCAGGTTCTTTGTTAGGGCATCTAGAAGCAATGCAACCAATCTTATTACATGCAAAAAAATTCAAAGACAACTTTTCTTCATACTTACTAGATCCTTTAGGCAATCTCTTTGCAAATAGGGCTTCAAGCTCTTAAAGATCTTGATCTTCTTTCTCAAATTTCCCCCACTCCTGAGTATATCTACCAAGCTTAGATGGAATCTCAGTAGGGTCATATCTTTTCTTATCCTTAGAAATAATGACTTTAAGTTCATATTCAACTTTAGGAATACTATCTCCGAATTCTCTCATTTCCAAGGTAGATAACTTGCCAATCAATGTATCTCTTTGTCATAGTAGTCACAGTCATGATTTCTTCAATAGAAACAAATTTGTGTTAGGAATAACAGTAAACAAGAGAACTGAGAGGGGGGGGGGGTGAATCAGTTGTGATATAGACTATTAAACTTTAAACTTTATAAACCAAAACTGTAATGCAAATGATAACACAGTAAATGTCGACACAATACTTGTTAAGTAGGAGATATGGGTCAATGAGTTTGACTCAAAAACTACACAGTTAAATCATGATAGCAATATCACAACAATACTTGTTGTCGAGGAAACCCTGTTAAAGGTAAAACCCCGGTGGGAATTAGCACCCACAAACAATGTACTGAGAGTAGTATCCCTGTTAAAATATTTATCCCTATTAGGAGCTTATTACAACATTATAGTACACATTCCCTGTTAGGAGATAGGCCCTGTTAGGAGTCAATAAAAGTAGTAGGCTCATTGCCTAGGCACACTGCCCAAAGAAGGTTAAATCCACCCTCAAGGATTCACAATTCAAACAAGTGTATATAGGAAATATACAATCCAGTGAATTGTCTGATAGAAACTATCTTTTCTAGGTCAGTTCCAATGAAGTATTCTTGTCACAAACTCTGCTCTACATCCAACAACAAAACAAGCCTCGCAACTTTCACTTCTCTTTATTTTCAATATCTTCCACTACCACATATTTCCAAAAGAAAAATCACTCATATATACCCTCTTAAAATAATTCATTATGTCGGCCAGTTAAGCTTTCCTAATACACAAATAATTAATTAGGTCTGCCAATTAGGCTTTCCCAATATACAAATAATTGTTTAACCCCTTGCTAAGATACACACGATACCTATAACAAGTAAAAATAAAATACAATCCATCAGTTATAATCCCAGATCTGGAATCCACACTCATAATTCATATTACACGCTACATGTATGAAGTCGGCCACCAAATAGGTCTACTCCAAAATACACGCCATAATTGACGTACGTCACCAAAATTTTCATGTTGATCGATCAATACCCAACGTTCCTCAATATGTCCTCTGTCAGTCAGTAAGCTCGCATAATCTGAAATATCTTTGCCAGTAAGATATACCCAAAACAAAAAGACCTGCTCTGTCAAGCATCACAGTTACAGTCCATAAACCAGTCTTCACTAAATCAACTGTAACATCCTAAATATGTAACATAAAGCCAAGCGACCTTAGGAATAAGGTCAACACAAAACTTCTTCATATAACCGACTTCAATTGTTCTGAAACATCAGTACAGTGTGCGTATACTTCTGCCAGTCAAGTAACCAATCTGTCTTTTTCACAGAAATATATGTTGACATCAGTGACAAAACATGAATATCAACATCATGAATAATTTCCAAATCTGATGTCATCCAACACTTTGTAATTGTAAGCAGAAGGAGAGGATCTCAGGATCTTAGAAACAATCTCATCTTCATCCAACTTTCCACCAACAGATTTGATTTCACGAACAAGTTCAATGATCTTGTTCACATAGGAAGTAATGTTCTCATCTTCATTCATCCTCAATGACTCATATTTCCCTTTCAGAATTTGTAGCTTATCTTGTTTCACAAATTTATCTCCTTCATATAAGGGCTCCAATTTTATCCGTATATCATGTGCAATTTCCAGTCCTAAAAGGTTTGTGTACTCAACATCTAATAAGACACTCTTTAAGGATTTTATTTCTCTCATATTAAACTCAAGTTCCTTCTTCTCATCAACAGTCATAGTAGATAGATCAGTAGGAGGTTTGTAATTCTTCTCAGTAACACTCCAAATTTCTTCACCAAGGCATCTCAAATGTGTAATCATCCGGTCCTTCCATATAGTATAATAAGTACCTTCAAATCTTGGACTTTCCTTCTTAAAGGTTGCCATCAGGATCTCCTCAAGCGGTTAGGCTTCAAAAAGAGGAATTAGCTCTAATACCAATTGTTAGGGCCAAGGAAACACACACAACTTAGAGGGGTGGGTGAATCAGTTGTGTCCACAAAATATCAAACGTAAACTACTTAACCACATATATGAAATATAAACTTTAATGCAAGATCCAAACACACATATCAACACATAACACCAAGATTTTATACGTGGAAACCCTATTAGGAGAAAAACCACGGTGGGGTTGATTACCCATAATAAGAAAATAATCTCCTAAAAGTATACCTTATTACATAGACGGGGAATGCACATGCATTCAGGCTCAGTTCCTAGAGCTCACTGATCAAGACACAATAAAAACAAGGCCCACTGCTTTACAACATCAACCGACCATAGATCAAAGAGGATTTACAATCCAAAAACATAAACTGACTGATAGCATCTATTATACCAAAAAAATTCCAATGAAGTGCACAAATCTCTAAATTATTTGAAATTCTACTCATACCTCTTCATACAAAATCATATACACCATTTTTCCCATATGTACACACCTTCACAACTACAAAAGATTACATCTTTAAATACAATTCATCAACTCATCTCAACTAGGTCGATTAGGGACCTAATTGAAAATAATTAATAAATTACAATTCAATCAACAATGTGATCCATTGAATGTCGGCCAGGACATTACAATAACCCATATCAATAACCTCAAACATGTTCTAGATCAACAAATCACACACCAAGCCTTTGCAGCATGTTACATCATCACATCGACTAAGACCAAATCAAGAACACCAACACGTTATGTGAGAATCATGCAACCTGATCACCTCGACCAATACGAACCAATAATATGATAAAGAAACATAAGAAAGCAATTTGAAATACCTCAGTAACCTTCGTAGCAACATGAACTCAAGATCTAAACTCATCTTTGCACTATTCATCAACAATAATATTTGCAACCTCTGTTACTCAAGAAAAATAGCTTTCTAGCATCCAAATAATGCACCACTAGAGTTGAGGACACATACGTATGTCTCAAACTCACTACCAGGTTAGAAACCAATAAATCTTTAACACTGATCCATACCGATCCAAAAACTGAAACTCTATCACTTCCTGAACAACCAAAATACCAACATTTGATAAATCAACCATAACTCTCACAAACCATCACGCTAACATCTATGAATCGACATGCATCAACTATAGATATCACTGAAACCACAAGTATGATTGTAATTGTAGCTCTTATGTGTAGTATCTGTACCAAGAAATTTAACTTACTGAACAACCAAGAACATTGTCTCCAACAATAGGAATATGTTAACATCAATGAAAAAAAATTAATGCCAACATACATAATTTCCAAAAACCTTCTTAATATCCTAACATGCTCATGTGTCAGGATTAAGTGCACATGTTCAATTTTAGAGTTTGAAGAATTAGGTTGTCGTTGTTAAAGAAGGATGCCTCAAGCTTGTTAGTTAAATCACTCAAGGTTGGAATTTTGATGAGACCTTTATTATGTCTTATCAATGAGCAGGATCAAGATTTGGATTTTTTTTTATAAGACTCTACCGGGTCTCTTTGATCATGAACAACAACTAAGTTCGATAAGGCAAGTGGTTTCTCTTGCTAATGACTAGTTGTTGGTATAGTTTCGACACCCTATGGAATATTTTAAGCATCCTGGAAAAATGAAATCCTACATCGATAAAGTGGTATCGATGTAATATTCATCTTGTCTTATCGATGATGAGTCATTGATGGAGTTTTGGTAGTTTGGGGAAGAACTTAAGGGTCTTATCAATATAATTACCTACATCGATAAATTATTGTTGATGTGACTTTTGTTCTGTTTTATCGATGTAAATTTTGGTGTAACTTTGGAGAGCTATGTGAATTCTTGTAGGTCTTATCGAAGTGATTACCTTCATTGATAAAACCATTTTCAATGAAGTTTCTTTATGTCTTATAGATTAACATGTCTTCATTAAAATCTTGATGATCCTGTGAAAAGTCTTCGATGAAGCTCCTATTATGTCTTATCGAAATGATATTTTTGATAAAGTTTTGGAGATCTGTGGAAGGGTTTAGCGGTCTTGGAAAAAGATTTCCATTATATTTTTGAGAAATTGGTAGATCTACCATTGATAAGGAATATTCTTCCACCCCTTTGTGATTTATTTTCAATTTTTCTCAAAAAGTTTCGTTAGGGTATATCCATTTTTTGATAATGGGTTTCCTTTTCCTTCCCCTTTTCTAATTTCTTACTTTCTGATTCTTTGTATCCTTGGCTAGAAGTATTTGAATTGGAGGATTCGGGGCGTTCAATATTGGAATGTAAGAGAGAAACCCACTCTTTACCCTTATTTGATATGGATGCATTATTAATGTCACTTTTTGAACTAGTGACCTCATCTTTTTCTTTTTCTTTTTTCTTTTTCCCTCTCTTGGGTTGATGAACTTGTTCTAAGATTTTCCTCCTTAGCTTGTTCTAAAGTTGAAGTGGATGTGGAAGCCTCATTATTTTGTGGCACAAAATAACTCATTACTGATTTTTATATTATTGCAAAATTGGAATGATTTAAGGTCTTCACTAATTGTTATTTCCTATCCCAAATAAGGAAATTTTAGACATTGATGGTAGGTTGAAGGAACATCTTGTATTCCGTGAATCCATGGCCTTCCCAAACAATATGTTGTAGGTCAATTTGAGATCAAGTACCTGGAAAACTATTTCTTTTTTAATAGGTCATGCTCGAATGGGTAGAATGACCGTTCCTTTAGAAGATCTCTCCTCATCATCATATGGTTTGATTTTTATTTTCTTCTTAGGATCCACTGCCTCTTTAGAATATCTCAAGGCTTTCACAAGGTTTAAAGTACAGATATTCTGGCCAATCCCTTCCTCTATCAAGACTAGCTTGACCCTATGCTTTTGGATTAGGACTTCAATATGCAAGGAAAGATTTTGTGGATAATTTATGGACATGTCATCTTTCTCAGAGAAGGATAGGAAATGTGGCACAATAAGATGTCTGACCATGTTTTGAAATTGGTCCACATCCAAATTGTTAGGAACTATTGTATCTACCAAATATTTTTCTAATATTTCTTTATGCGTGGGTGAAAGTTTAAGCAACTCCAAGATTGATATATGTGTTGGGGTTTTTTGAAGTTGATCCACTAGGTTATATTTCTTTGGTAGAAATATGGACGATTAGGTATTTTTATGGTGTTGTAAGTCCCTGGTAAGGTGATTTTTTATGCTTTCCCCCTAGTGATGTTGTTGGTGGGCTATTTTTTTTATTTATCTTTCACCACTATGACATTGATGGTATTTTCAAAACCAAATATAGAATTGATTTTTTTGTCATAAGTATGGGAAACATTTTGTTTTTTTGTGTCTTTTCTTGTTGTTTTGATTGGTTTGCGAAGACTCACCCTTCTCATGTTTTAGGAAGGGAGTTTTTAATGTTGTATGGTCTTGATTATTGGTAGGTCCTTCCACTTCAATAAAACCATTGTCAATGAGGTCTTTAACCACATGCTTTAACCAAATACACTCATTTATCTTATGTCCTTTATTCCTATGATATTCACAATAGTATGAATCATTCTACCATGAGGGTTTGACTTGGGGTTCAAAGTCTCTTTAATTAGGTAAAGCTATGATTTTTTTGGCAATAAGTGTTCTTAAATATTTTTCAAGAGGTTCACTTAATGGAGTGAATTTCCTTCGTGGTGAAGTGAATTGAGACATGAATGATGGTTTGGGTTGGTTGTTCCCTAGGTTAGGGTAGCTATTATTTTTGTTGAATGAGTTGTTCTTGGGTGGATTGATGTTGTTTTCTTGATGGGTGGAACTGGTAGAAAGATATAATGGCTTAGGTTTGAGATTGTTCACTTCCACCACTCCATCGTTTACTAGATTTTTATTGTTGTTATTCAACCAAAACTTTGGTTTGTCATTGTTTGTATTGGTTGAAGAGTTTTTATTGAAATTGGATTTTTTGGTGTTTGAAAATCCCTCGTTGTCTTTGTATATCTTTAGTTCACCCTTTTAAACCAAAGCTTCTTCTATTTTGAAACTATTTTCAATCACATTTTCAAAGGATGGAGAACATTGAAGTTGTAGCCAATAATTTATTTGACTATTCAAGTTGTTGATAAATATGTCCATCTTTTCCTTTTATGGTATACCTCATGGGTATTTAGCAAATATCTTTCTCCAACATTGCAGGAAACTTAAGAATGCTTCCCCATTTCTTTGTTTTGTGTTGCATAGATCTAGCATGGTTACTTCATGCTCAATATTGTAGGAGTAATGAGTCATGAACTTGGAGACCAATTCTTTGAATGTTTTGACTCTTGGTGGTAGTTTTGAAAACCACTCCATAGCTTGGCCTCCTAAGCTCCTAGGAAATAACATCATGAGATATGTTGGTTCGTGTAGTAATTCCATGCTTAAAGTGAAGAATTCTCTATGTGGTCTTGAGGGTCAGCTGTACCCATATATTTATCATAATTCATAATACCACATTAGGTGAGAAAGGTATCATACCTAAACTTTTGTCAAAGGGAAAAGGAAAAATGCCCTCGATCGTGTATTTCTTTGGTACATTTCCCTTTTTTATATTATCCAATTACATTTGAAGTGATTGGATATGTTTAGTTAGGACTCCTAGGGGGTTGACCTCATCCTCATCTTGTTTCAATTTTGATGTATCATAATCATGAGGTAGTTTGACTCTTAGTTGAGCTAGTGCCATGAAATATCTATCTTTATCTTTCTATAGCACTTTCTCCATCATCTTTAAAAACATGGAATTTGTTGTGATTTTTAGGAATAACAATCCACATGACAACTGAGAGGGGGAGGGGGTGAATCAGTTAAGATATAGATTATTAAAATTTAAACTTTATAAACCAAAACTTCTATGAAAATGATAACACACTAAATGCCAACACATTAACACAATACTTTTTGTCGAGGAAACCCTGTTAAAAGGTAAAACCCCAGCGGGAATTAGCACCCACAAACAATGTACTGAGAGTATAGTATCCCTGTTAAAATATTTAGTCCTGTTAGGAGCTTATTACAACATTACAATACATAGTCCCTGTTAGGAGACAAACCTTGTTAGGAGTCAAGAAAAGTAGTAGGCTCACTGCCTAGGCACACTGCCTAGGCACACTGCCCAAAGAAGGTTAAATCCACCCTCAATGATTCACAATCTGAACAAGTGTATACAGGAATATACAATCCAATGAATTGTCTGATAGAAAGTGTCTTTTCTTGGTTAGTTCCAATGAAGTATTCTCGTCACAAACTCTATTCTACCTCCAACAGGCAAACAAGCCTCACAACTTTCACTTCTCTTCCTTTTCAATCTATTCCACTACCACACCTTTCCAAAAGAAAATATTACTCATATATACCCTATTACAATAATTCATTAGGTCGGTCAGTTAAGCTTTCCCAATACACAAATAATTAAAATGGGTCGGCCAATTAGGCTTTCCCAATATACAAATAATTATATAACCCCTTGCTAAGATACACACTGTACATATAATGATTAAACATAATTTACAATCCATTAGTTATACTCCCAGATCCGCAATCCACACTCATAATTCATATTACACGCTACATGTCTGATGTCATTCACCAAATAGGTCTCCATAATACACGCCATAACTGACATCACCAGAATGCTCATGCCAATTGATCAATACCCAACGTTCCTCAATATGTCCTATGTCACTCAATAAGATTGCATAACCTGAAATATATTTGCCAGTAAGATATACCCAAAACACAGAGACCTTCTCTGTCAAGCATCACAGTTACAGTCCAGAAACCAATCTTCACTAAATCAATTGTAACATCCTCAATATGTAACATAAAGCCAAGCGACCTTAGGGATAAGGTCAACACACATCCTTCTTCATAAAAATAACTTTGATCATTCTGAAACATCCGTACAGTGTCCGTACACTTCTACCAGTCAAGTAACCAGTATGTCCTCTTCCACAGAAACATGTGTTGACATCAGTGACAAAACATAAATATCAAAGGCATTAATAGTATCCAAATATGATATCATCCAAAAATATCCCCCTTTGGCATTGATAGAAACATATGGGAAAATCAATCAACTCAAAAATACTTTCTCCTCTCAATATAATCTTCTCAATATCCTCAACACAAATCTCCCCAAAATAGTAGGGATTTTCACGTAGATTCCTTCCCCTTTGGAAGCAATGGAAAAGGGTGCCATAACTCATCTGTAATCTTCTGTAGATTTTTCAAATCTTCATGTCCAACAACCAGGTGAAAGATCAACCAAATGTGCTCTAGTGTTCCTTCGATCACTCCCCCTGAGGAGTAGATCCATACTTCAAGTCCAAAAAATGATATAGCTCTAAAAACCACTAGACTGATGCATATATGCATCAATTAATTATCACAAGGAGGGGCTCTGACCCCAAGAATTCTTCTGAGATACTCAAAAGCATCTTTTGGAAAAGGTTTTGTAAATATATTTTCTATCTATTCCTTTGTGCTAATATATTCTAGTTTAGTTTCTTTCTCTGCTACCTTCTCCCTCAAGAAATGATACTTAATAAAAATATGTTTAGTCTTTGAATGCATTATAGGATTCTTCAACATATTCACTGTGCTAGTGTTATCACAATGGATAACCACTGGTTCTTAAAAAATTATTCCAATGTCCTTCAACATTTGTTTCATCCAAACAACTTGTGTGCAATTTATTGCAGCAACAACATACTCTGATTCAACAGTAGATTGAGCAATATAGTTCTACTTCTTTCTCAAACAAGAAACCAACCTTTTCCCAAGGAAAAATGCACCACCAATAGTACTCTTACTTTCATCCACATTACCTACCCAATCAGCATCAATATAAGCATGTAAAATAAAATCATCTGATTTTTCATACCATACTTTGTTGTTCCTTTCAAATATCTGAAAAATACTTTTCACAGCAGCAAGATGTGTCTATTTGGATCTGCTTGATACCTTGCCACAATACCAACTACATTGGTAATATCTATTCTAGTGTGAGTTAGATATTGTAGACCACCAATCATAGATCTATACTTTGTCTAAACTACACTTTGAGTCTCATTATTACTAGTCAGTTTATGTCTAGTCACCATAGGTGTTCCAACAGGTTTACAATCTTCCATTTCAAACTTCTTCAACATTTCCTTAAGATACTTGGTCTGAGATATATATAAATGTCATTGTTACTCTGATTAATTTGTAACCCAAGAAAAAAATTCATTTCACCAATCATTGACATATCAAATTCATTTTCCATTTCTTTGGAGAACTTCTTACTCATCTTATCATTGCCTCCAAAAATGATATCATCCAACAATTCATTAAATGGTTAAAAATTTATTCTAGGAAATACAACCCTCATCACAAAGATTTCAATCCATATCATAATAGAAAGTGCACTGAACCTTTCATGATAATATGATATTTTTCTTGTAGGACTACACAGATCTATATGCACCAGATCCAACTTCCCTTTTGCTGAATAAGATTTGCTTTTAAAACTGCTTATGGTTTGATTCCCCATAGAACACTCTCTACACATTGTGTTACAAGGCTTTATAATCTTAGGTAGATCTCTTACAACATTAGTCATACTTGCCTTCACAATATTATCAAAGTTAACATGACAAAATATTCTATGCCACAGCCAACTGTCATCAACCTTCGCAATAAAACAAGAAGCTTCAGATGTATTCAATTCAAATATATTACCTCTAGATTTAGTACCAGGTGCGATCAAATCTCCTGATTTACTTCTGATAGAGCATTTCCCATGAATGAATCTCAATTGATAACCTTTGTCCACTAACTGTCCAACACTCAACAAATTATGCTTAAGTCCATCAACAAGTAATACATTGTCAGTATTATTCTTTCCATCCAGAGAAATAGATCCAACTCCAATGATAAGTTTAGGAGTATTGTCACCAAATATAACAACACCACCATCATATATTTTCAATTTCACAAATTTTTTTTTTATCTCCAGTCATATGATGTGAACAACCACTGTCTAATGCCAGTAACCACTTTAGTAATTCTCTATCCATATGCCCTAATGTTCTCATCTTCTCTCATCTTCTCTCATCTTCAATAATTCCATTTTTGTCTTCCAGTTTTGTAGCTTTGCCTATTTTGTAAACTTATCTCCTTCATACAGTGCCTCCAATATTGTCCAGATCTCATGTGCAAAATCCAAGTCTTTTACTTCAGTGAATTCACCTTCAGAAAGTACGTTAATCAATGATTCCCTTGTGACCATATTAGATGAAAATAACTTATTTTCATCTTTAGTAGCCTTCTCCAGTTCATCCTCATTCGCTATCTCTTCATTCTTCTTTGTGATCATCCAGTAGTCAAGTCCCAAACATAGAAAATGTGCTCTCATTTTGTTCTTCCAACTGCCAAAGTTTTCAGGATCAAATCAGACTATCCTTCTTGTAGTAACTCATCTTCAGGATCACCTCAAATTGTTAATATTTCTCTCTAAGGACCAGTAGCTCTAATACCAATTGTTAGGAATAACAGTCCACAAGACAACAGAGAGGGGGGGTGAATAAGTTGTGATATAGATTATTAAACTTTAAACTTTATAAACCAAAACTACTATGAAAATGATAACATAGTAAATGCCAACACAATTACACAATACTTGTTTTCAAGGAAACCCTATTAAAGGTAAAACCCCAGTGCGAATTAGCACCCACAAATAATGTACTGAGAGTATAGTATCCCTGTTAAAGATTTAGCCTTGTTAGGAACTTATTACAACATTACAGTACATAATCCCTGTTAGGAGACAAACCTTGTTAGGAGTCAATAAAAGTAGTAGGCTCACTACCTAGGAACACTTCCAAAAGAAGGTTAAAGCCACCCTCAAGGATTCACAATCTGAACAAGTGTATATAGGAATATAAAATCCAGTGAACTGTCTAATAGAAACTGTCTTTGCTTGGTCAGTTCCAGTGAAGTATTCTTGTCACAAACTCTACTCTACATCCAGCAGCCAAACAAACCTCATAGCTTTCACTTCTCTTCCTTTTCAATCTCTTCCACTACCACACCTTTCCAAAATAAAAGTTCACTCATATATACCCTATTACAATAATTCATTAGGTTGACTAGTTAAGCTTTCCTAATACACAAATAAATAATTAGGTCGGCCAATTAGGATTTCCCAATATAAAAATAATTATATAACCCCTTGCTAAGATACACATGGTACCTATAACAATTAAACATCATTTACAATCCATCATTTATACTACCAGATCCACAATCCACTCTCACAATTCATATTACACGCTACATGTCTGAAGTCGACCACCAAATAGGTCTCCTTCAGAATACACGCCATAACTGACGTCGCCAGAATGCTCATGCTAATCGATCAATACCCAACTTTCCTCAATATGTCCTCTGTCACTTAGTAAGCTCACATCACCTGAAATATCTTCACCAATAAGATATACCCAAAACACGGAGACCTGCTCTGTCAAGCATCACAGTTACAGTCTAGAAACCAATCTTCACTAAATCAACTCTGACATCCTCAATATCTAACATAAAGCCAAATGACCTTAGGGATAAGGTCAACACAAATCCTTCTTCATATAACCAACTTCGATCATTCTGAAACATCTATACGGTGTCTGTGCACTTCTTCCAGTCAAGTAACCAGTATGTCCTCTTCCACAGAAACATATGTTGACATCAGTGACAAAACATAAATATCAATAGCATGAATAGTATCCAAATTTGATATCATCCAAAAATAATTATCCCACCTTTTCCTTGATTATTTATTCATGAGTAGGATAGGTGGTGTTACTAGTGTTAGTATTATTGTCATGTGTGTTATAAAGATTAATCCAAGAGTTCTCCATGTTGACTTGGTTTTCTTGAACTTGATATATTCTTGGGCTCAGATTTTCTTGATGTGTTAGATTCATTCGTAATTGAGTTTTGTGTTGAGGTGAGATTTCTCCTTTAAAAGTTAAACCTTTTAATGTGACCTTGTTATTGAATGTTTCAAAGTGATAAGACCTTGTGATGCAGGAGCATCTTGGGTTCATGGCAATCCTGTATCAACCAAAAATATCTTTTCTTTGAGATCGGTAGCTAGTTGGAGATTTTGGGTAGACTGATCGGTAAATTCTTTGGAGTTCTCAATTGAAGGTTATGATTTTGTTTCACCGACCGAACTCAGTTATTTTTCTTGGCGTGGTTTCACCGAATGGTCTCAGTGGCTTGGTGGTTTCCTGTTTCCTGTCTTACCAAGAATGTTTTCTTTTGTTGGATCTTCAAGGCGACATCTGTATTTAATTTTGGTCATGTAATTAATGTTGGGATCTCTCATTGGGATGCATGTGGACCTAAATCTGGTTCGTTTCTCTCTCTTATGCTGGATCTTTAGGATCTTTTGGGCTGACCTTTTTGGTAGCCTCTTGTACAAATGTAGTGTTCTATTCTTAGTTTAGGGGCTAATTTTGCATGGTATTTTTGGGGATCTAAGGTTTGTGGATCTCACTTGTATGAGGACTCATCTGTAATATTTTCAGATTATATTGGTCATAATTGGGAAGGCCTTACAACCCGACATGTATGAAGTTTGATGAATTAATGATAAATATATGTATTCCTTCTCTCATTCTCTATGTTTAAGCTTTTGAGTTATGTATCTGCAAGCTAGTTTGGTGCTTGGGAGTGCCTTTGTCCCTAAGTACTATCCCTCCTTGTATCACCTTGTCCTTGTTGTGGGCATGAATTTAATTCTTGAATTACTTCTTGAATCAATGGTTTTCTCAATAGTTAGGTTTTTCTTCAAAAAACTTGATTGAGTCTATTATAAACAAGTGATATGGTAATATTATAATGTTGATTTGATCAAATTGAAGTGTGTCCTAATGATGAATCCTAATAGAGAAAGATCTATCTCTATGATGGATACTTTTTTATAGGTCCTTATCTTGTTGGTTCTAGGAAAGGGACATGTAATCCTTGTTGACAAACTTCTTAAAAATTAAGGATTTGGATGTTTGGACACTACTTGTTATTTGATTTGATTTCGTTGGAATTATATGAATGATCAACTTGTTTAGAGTTATAGAAATGGAATATTTTATTAACATAACTCGTTTCTATTTAGAATAACTTGAATTCAAAAATCATATTAAAATAAAACTAACAACCATACTTAAGCACTCAATCTTAGCAAGAGGAAAATAACTATAACATCTGGTTTTTGTTCTTGTAATGTTTCCATAAGTTTTTGTAAAAATAGACCAAATCAATCAAGATACCTAAGGACAATTTTGTTTTCAAAGGATAATGAGGTAGGATTTCTATTTAACCAAGATGTAATAAGGATTTTGTTCAAAGATTTTTTTTTACCTTTCTTTACGAGAGATTCCCACCAATGCTAGGGAGGTTTTGTGCAACCTGTGAGGAATACTAGAGGAAGGTTGTTATACAATTTCTCTTTGTCCTCCACCCTATTAAGGATGAATGTATTTGTTATAGTGGGTTGGATAACCATGGCTAAGGATATTGTGTATCCCACTTTGGGCCGTCCCTCTCTCCGTCCTTGATAGGAAAATCTCGGGAGGCAAGCCTGCTATGGTTCAATTTAAAATACACTACTTGAAGCAAAAATGAGGGAAAATGTAGGTTTAGGAGTTTGATCACCCTATGAAGGATGAGAGCGTATCCCTATTACCCTTATTCTCCAAACACAATAAGCATGATGTTCATTTTTGGACCTTTATCTAATGGAACTTAGATATGTTTTGCTTTTTGATCACCGTGAAAAGGTGAGAGAATAAGCTCAAATACCTTTGTTCACAAGAAAAGTGAGGTCTTCCTATTTTGCTTATGTGTTTGAAATTTTAAATGCCACAATTTAAGCAAAGTGAACGAAAGAAAAGGTTACACCTTGTTCGAAGCTTAATACACATTTTTTGATGATTTTTTATATGTTACCTCGGTAATCATTCCAACTCCTTAGCATCCAATTCTCTCACGAAAGTTATTCCAACACCAAATGAACAAAGTGAAGGAAAATTGAAAACAAGTACACCTTGATTTTAAATGAAAATTACTTAGGCTAAAGATGGAAATTTAGTTCGATACAACTTGAGAGTTTTGGTGTAATGTTCATAATCTTTAAATTTATTTTCTAAGTTTTCCAATATATTTGCATTATGGAATTTCTTAGCATAATTTTTCAATCTCTTAGACTCCTTTTCTTTCCAATAATTAGGTGTTCTACACGTTTCTTTTTGAACTTTCTTAAAATGAACCATATTCAAAGAGGAGAGTCATCAAAATGGATAAAGGATGTATTGTAAAAGGCTTGATAGAGATCAAAAATCTTCCAATACATGTTTCATGCTTGAACCTTCTCTTTGAAGATTTTGGATTCAATGGCTAATTGTATTCTCTTTTCTTCTTTATACAATATTTTTGCCTGTTTCTCTTGGTAATGATTAGGTGATTTGTATGTAACTTTCCAGATTTCTCTTGATTTGATCTCTTTGGTCGTCTGCAATTCATCAAAAACATCAATTAGTTCTTAATATTATCAATTATGCAACCAATTATAATGTTTCCTATCATAAACCAGATGCTACAAAAAAACTACTGAATGTTATGCAAAACTGATCAGATGCTATAAAGAACTGATCGGATGCTATGCAAAACTAACCAAATGCTATGCATAACTTACTAGATGCTATGCAAAACTGACCAGATGCTATACATAACTTATGAAATGTATGTAGAATTGACTGAATGCCATAATCTATTAACTACACAGCATAGTAATCAAATGAAACAGTTCAGAGTCCAAATGCGAGACTCTCTGGACCAAATGTGAGATTCTAGTGACCAGGTGTGAGTTTTTAGTGACCAGATGTGAGATTATACAGGCTAGATGTGAGCTTCTGCAAGACAAATGCAAGGTTCTTCGGTCTAGGTGTGAGACTATTCAAACCAAATGCAAGAATCTTTTGACTAGGTGTGAGATTCTTCAGACCAGGCATGAGATTCTTCAGACTAGGTGCAAAATTATTCAGACTAGGTGCGATATTATGCTAGTTTCTGAGGACTTGCAATGTCAAAATTGTAAAACCACTTGAAATTTGATATTATAATGTGAGGCTAGGTTCCCACAGTGGGCGCCAATTGTAGTATGTGTGTAGAGTCTGCACACAAACTCAATGAAACGTTAGTAACAAGTTAGTCAAATCAATTCTAAGATAAACCATGATGAAACAAAGTGAAATGACAACCTATTGAGCATCTCATTGCTCTCTATTTCCAAGGAATATTTATCTCAATTGTATTAGAGATCCTAGTGACAAATTTAGAAAATGAGAATGATCTATGATGAATGAGGTTAAGCTAAATGATGTACAATTTGATAGATATGATGCAAGATGTTGATGAGAAACTAAGCTAAATGCTAATAGTCATTATAACACTACTTAAGTATGCTCAACATATCAAAATGATAAATACTAATGGATGCATAATTCAACAACATACAATTGCTATGATGATAATGAATGTAAAGTGGTGGTTTTCATTAAGAAATGCCTCCTATTTATAGGATTTCCCAAGGTGCAGGGGGTAAGTTAAGATAACCACGGTCAAAGTATGGTTGAGGTTAAGGTTGAGTGATGTGTCCCCTTCGAGTGGACAAGGTTGATTTATAAGATTGAGTGGTCAAGATAGCAAAGCCTTTTAGTGATCCATGTACTTGCTTTCCCCATTCCCAATTGGTTGATTGATTTTTCGTCACATAGTGGTGGGTGAGAGAAATTAGGAATAAATTAATTCAAAAGCATTAATTACTTTAGCCATGTTTGATTTATTGAATTAAATTTAATCAAATGGTGAACTAAGTAATTAAATGATTAATTCAATTACCTAGTTATTTAATTTATTGATTTCAATTAATTCAAGATAGCTTGTATTTGATTGATTTTTTCTTTGACTTTCTTTGACTTGTGTTGACCAATTTTAAGTGTGCGGGCGCGCACACACAGAGATATGTGTGTGTGTGTGTGTGCACATAAATATTTATACATGCATGTACATATACATATGCATGTATATATATGTAAATATATATACATATATGCATACAAATATATGTAGATGTCTGTGTGTATATATATGTGTATGTGTGTGTATACACATACATGTACATATATATACATATGTATATATATAAATGTACAGACATATGTATGTGCATATTTTCATATTTATAGACACATATATGTGTATGTGTATACATAGATATGTATCTACGTATATACATATCTATGTATACACATATATGTGTCTATACATATGACCATGTATGCACATACATATGCATGTACACATGTATATATATGTAGAATGTATAAACATACATATATACATATATATATGTGTATACATATATACAAGCATACATGTATGTGTATATATATATATACACACACACATGTATATATATGAAACATAAACATATATATATGTATATATACATGGGTATATATATGAGATATATATATGTATATTCAATATATATATGTGTGTGTGTGTGTGTGTGTGTGTGTGTGTGTACACAAATATATACATGTATATACATTCATATACACATATATGCATACATAAACATATATACGTATATACATGAAACAAACATTATTTAATGTTAAATACGACAAAAAAAACATTTAAAAACCTGGAAAATATCTTGAAAGTCATTTTCCACTGTCTGATCGAAACCTTCATGTTTGGACCAGATGAAACCTCATCTGCCAAATGATAACGATAGTGGGGTTTATTTTTTACAAAACCCCAAATTTTATGGTTTCAATCAGAATCCCTTGCGTAAGGGCTTTCGATCGAACCCATTAAAATGAATAAAAAAAGGGTTTCTATCGAAACCCCTTTCATTGGGGACTTTCGATCATAAGTAAAAGGGGCTTCCAATTGAAAGTTACTTTCGATCAAAACCTTTAATTTTTGTCATCTTGCCAAAAATGAGGAATTCCTTCCTCCGAAAAATTGTAACCCACTATTGTAGGTTGACCCATATCCTCCTGTCATACCTTCAACAACTTTTGCATTAACTCTCACAAGTTCTGAATGCATAATTGAAAATAAATTTGTTGATTACATACGCAAGTACCAATCTTATAGTAAAATAATCGAAGGATGGATTAGTCAAATGAAGGATCTAGTGTTGGTTGTATTTCCAGTTTTTGCTGCTTTGCCTTGTTCCTTGTCTTGCCCTATAAAATTTTCAGGTTTTCATACTTAAACCTTGCCAAAATTGCTAAAACCCTGAAAAAACCCTAAGTATCCAAGTCTTTAAACGATACATTGAAACCCTTGGTCATGTCTTATGTTTCATCGTTACCTTTTTCACTCACTTAAGACATGTGCTTTAAGTTAGGTCGCCTAATTGCGTTACTCAGAACGAATATGCCAAAACCTTTCCCGACTTCGCTTTTGCCTTGTGTCGTGTAGTCTCCTTATGAAACAGAATATTCCTTCAGTGTCTCGAGACTTAGCGATATCTTATTAGTCGGGTAGTCGCATGAACTTCATATCATAAGCTTTATAAGAATGGGACCCACTGCTCAGTCGGGTGATCGCAAGAGAAGTCAAAAAGTCAAAGCAATGTTATCAGACTTTGCGATTACTTCATGTCG
>MU226121.1:319990-351276 GCA_018584345.1 Thuja plicata
CAGCAAGATAATTCATAAGTTGGTTCAATAAAGGTACATAGCTAATCAGTGTCCACATCAACAAATACTGTGTTAACAGCCATCTTGAAAGGTAAAACCTGCCTGAGTATTTGTGGAGCTCAAAAACGAAGAAGGACCTTATCCAGTCCTTAGCAATTAGGCTTTTCTTGTCTCTGAATCAGAATTAAAAGGTATAACTTTCAGATAGACATTTCAAGCACTGTGATTCATGCAAGAAAAATCCCTAACATCTAGCTTTGGATTTTGTGGTCAAAGCGAAAGATATCTATGAGAAAGTATAAAAAGAGCAAAAAATAAGTTAGTTATTAACTTGGCAATTTAGGTAGTTACAAGGAGATGTGCCAATATACTTGGAATTTTAAGAGAACGTAAAAGGCCTTTTGAAAGTTTATGATTTTGGAGCGACATTGTTATGAGGTTGTGAAGCTTCATCAAATGAATACAAAACAAATTTTTGAGGTGTTTCCAACTTTGTAATGTGTTCGTATGTTTTTCTTTTGTGTTCATCGTATGAGAACATGATAAATTTCCTATAGTTTCACTCTGATTCATAAAGGTGATTTTCAAATCTATTGAGTCTTTTTACCATATGCTCTTCTTTGGTATTTGTGAAGCGTATATGTGGGTTTTAAATCAGATTTTCGTCATTGGATATATTTACACGTAATCTCTGGTCTTCAATGATGAAGCCAGTAAAGAAGTGTCTTTAAATAAAATCTTGATAATATTTGTATATTTGTTATCAAAAATCTTAGTTTGTGAAGTTCTTTTTCCTACTAAATTTTTCTTAAAATTAAACTTATTATATCCTATGAGGGAGCTTCCCCTCTCAAATGTAGAGGAAGATTGTATCCAAGAAACTATCTCTCCAATTGTTGTAGGCAATTTGTCACTCTACCATTGGGCACTTTGTCAACAATCTCAAAGTGACAAATCTATTTACCAACACATATCGAACATAGTCATAGCCATGGTTGCATTCCATCCTAAGATATTAATAATTGGCTACAAATTGTGTTGTCCAAGGAAGAAATTATAGTGGACATACCACTATGTAACATCTCTTTCAATAGAAGCCAAAACTCTCTCTATAATACTCCATGAAAAGTCTTCAAGTCTCATGGAATTCCATCTACCACAAGATTTCAAAAACCCCAACACCGAAACTTCCACAAGTGACAAATGCAGGCTATAAATGACATCAACTAAGGAGAAAGAAGTGACAATGGTATTAAGAATAGTAAACAATTCTCTTGGCATAGTCTCCTCCATAGGGGGGTTAGGATGTCTTCCCCATAACTCCTCAAACTCTTACCATGCACCCAAGATTTTAAGGGGGATTTGATACCAAATCAGAGAAAGAATTAAACATTAAAAACACATTGAGTGGAACAATAGAAGTGATCATTGTTGTCTTCTTCATTAAGAGTAAACTTCTGTACATTTTTTGTTCATATAAAAGCCCAACAATATTCCTATACAACTGTTATAGACTTTGACAACTAATTATAGTTGATCAAAAGCTAACTAATGATTATTAACAACTAATTATGAGACTAACAAACACATCTACGTTGTGAGCATAATTCAAGTATTGCCTTAATTAAAATCAAGAGGTAGCACAAGAAGCTAAAAGTAGGTTGACTTTATGATGACCAGAGACATACTAAACACTCAAACTTCATAATGGTGAGAAAGAACATTAAATACTCATAGTTGAGAGGGTTGTAAAACACCATCAAATCAAGGCCAAAATGTTCTACATTACCCATTTGTGGCCCTAGTTTAGCATATCATGTAGCTATCTTATCTCTTCCAATCAAAATTGTATCTCTCAAAGCTCATTCCATGAGAGAATTTTGAAGTAGGTATATATATATATATATATATATTTCAAAATGATATTACAAATTTATAAGATTTTCATCTTTTTTATATTATAGAAAAATTATACCTTCAATAACAACTTTCTTAATATAAATAAGTTGTTTCAACAACTCATAATACGAAAAAATCCATCACTCTAGATCACTTCTATAATTACAAATTCAATCTCACAAACAAATTGAAACAACAATCTAAAAAATGCAATATGTCTTAAATGCTTATGTAGTGTAAATTATTTGGTAAATACCACTAATAATGTATGTATGTAATTTATACTGATAACTCTAAAATGCATCTAAGACATGATCTAATAATCACACCTCTAAGAACAACACTAAATAACAAAGTTAAAATATTTCTCACTTCAAGTCAACCCAATGGTCATAAATATAGCTCAAGAATTTGAATTTTAAAAGAACATAGATTGTTTGTTGGTATGAATATCGATAATTGAAATAACTTACATGATTACAAATCTAACTTTAAATAGAAAACCAATGAAGCTAAGAATAAAGGCTGATCTCTAAACATATATTTAAATAAAAACATATAGAATTCAGCATTGTTCCCACACTCTAGTAAGAAGCAAATCATTCATTTGCTTACTACTACAGAAAAATCACTGTAAGTTATATAAATTCAAAACATTTAAAAGTCAAGAAAAACATATAATTCACTTGTAAATAAAACAATCCCTTCAATTGTAAACGAGTGTATAAATGCATATATGCTCTATGATGTTTCAAACTTATAAGTATTGCGTGCAAATTGAAGTGGAAAAGTTGAGTTGGCAGGTGGGGTCGGCCGCGAAACATTAAACCAATGGATTGAAAGTTGGAGAATGAAGAAATCATCCATAAATTTAGAAAGCATGAGGAATCATAAATCATATAGTCAGTAAAAGTGCTTTTCAGACAGCATGCCATAATCAAATCTCACTCAATTCCAATGCTTTTCTTGAATGAAGGGATTATAATATTTTGCCGACAAAACCGAATTCACGTGAAGCCTTCAAGTAGGCATCCAAATCAAAGAAAGCATAGACGTCTAATCAAATGTTTGTTTGTGACATTGATTTATTTGATGAGTGCCCTGGGAAAGAGCATAATAGTCTAAGCTACTCAAAAGTCACAAATTAGTTGTTTTCACTTTATGTCCACGTCCTCCAAATAGCTTACCTATACGTCTTGTACTGCTATTAACTTAAAAAATAAATTGAGTGGAGACTCTATTGTTTTTTATATTAAATGTAGTCAAAACAAGGGGTTCACCCAGAGAAACAACAGATGCACAGCGCAGTAACATCAAACAGTTAGCCTATCCCTTCCCTTAATATCAAAAACTTCATCCACCACTTAACAGACAGCAGCATAACAAAATGAGTATCAAACCTATTCCACAGCAGCATAGCAAAAAACAATTTTAAACATACGACTAAAAGTGCTAAGGAAACTACCAGTATCACATTAGAAGCCCACATGGCTATAAACTAACCACGAGTGTTAAAAGTTTTAATAAAACCTGTAGGGCTGAAAGACAAAATTTGAACCAAAAGAACAGAGAACTTATGGTGAGAAACAGAGCCACACCGAACCACAGGAACCCAACAAGGTCCCAAATTACTCCTTGTTGGGACGGGACATGAACAGCTGGGTCCAATCATCAGCCAGAAAACGGAACAGATCCTTCTCCATGTCGCTTTCCTTTCCCTCCTTGTTGAAGAGTGCATGACTTTGATGGCAAACTTAGCCAACCTGTTGAAACTCGTGTCCACCCAGCACAAGAATTCATTTTATTTTTTTTATCATTTCCCGTTTTAATAATAAATCCAGAGTAGAAGAGATGTGTGATATTATATAAAAATATAATTATTAATGTAATTTTTATCAAAAGAATAAATCTCTTAATTTATAATCTTCGAGTCATTAACACAATCTTTTATCTTTATATTAAAAAATATACTTGAACATGTAATAATGATTTTATTTTTAAAAAATTAAAATCAATAAATTAAACCCGTTGTGAGTAATGATTTATTTTTTATTTTGAAAAATAAAAGTAATAAATCAAACTTGTGAATAGTGTTTGTTTTTTTCTTTTCTTATAATAAAATATATTTTTCTTACTAACCTTTTAAATTTAGATTTTCAAATTTATTATCACAACTAATCGTCACTCTTCAAGTTGACAAGTGACATCGACGGGCTTCAAGCTGAAGAATTTTTGAAGAGGGGAGTTGAGCTCCTTGCCCATCACATAAAAGAAGTCTTCAATAGTGTCATCCGAGATGACTTTTTGATGGATTGGACAACTAATGTGATTTTTCCTCTTTTTAAGAGTGGGGACATCAATAACCCATCTAAATATCACACTACAGTGGTCAATTCTCTTCTTGGCAAACTTTTTGGGAGCATAGTGGAATGTAGAATTAATAGTTGGGCTAAAGGTGAAGGAAAAAGAGCTAAAGGGCAAGCCGGTTTTAGGCCTAGACATTTTACCATTGATCATTGCATCACCCTTCGACATTTGATAGAGAAAATATGGGACAACCAGGGGGAGTAGCATATTATTGTTTTGTGGACTTTAAGAAAGCCTTTGACATGGTGCCTAGAAACAAGTTGTGGAACAAAATGGAAGAATTAGGTATTCCTGATGTGTATAGAGTGGTAGTGCATAGACTATATGAGAGAGTTAGAGCCAAAATCAGAACTAGAGAAGGAATGTATAAATGTTTTGACAGTGACATTGATCTTACGCAAGGATGTCTTTTATCCCTCACTTTGTTTGGTTTATACATTGATAAATTAGAAACTTGGTTAGACAAAACAGATGAAGGGGTCCAATTGGCAGGATATGTGGCGAAGCTACTTTTATATGTCGACGATCTTATCTTAATATAAAAAACAACTCATGGATTAAGAGATCACTTAAGGGCCTTAGAATACTTTTGTCAGGGAGTAGGGATGGAGGTGAACATTACCAAAACAAAAATCATGATTTTTTCTTTGAAGAGGAAAAAAACAAACTACCTTCCTTTTCGAAGGCAGTCCATTAGAAATTGTGAAAGAATACAAATATCTGGGGATTGACTTCCACTATAGGCTTAGCAGGGAGACGTGTAGAGCGAAAATGATATAGGGGGGATGAAAAGTGTCATATCTACTCCAAAATAGGTGCAGAAATGCTAAACTTTGAGATTGGAAAACCAAGAAAACTCCTTTTGGCTTGTTGGTCATGCATGTTGTTCTTTATGGTTGTGAAGTTTGGGGAGACAACATGACAAAATGTGGATGGAAACAGTGAGAGAGAATTCAGAAGCACCTGATCACAACAAGCCTCAAAGTTAAACCTTAGTGTTGTATGAAATCCTATTAGCAGAAGCTAGTACTTTTCCATTGGAGGTGGCAGTGATAACTCGGTTAATAAGCTATTTAAAGAAGCTTAAAAACATGGATACCAACGATGGCCCAAAATTGCAAAGAAAGAGGGTCTTGACCATAGGAAGAAAACTTGGATGAAACAAAACATAAAGTGTTGAGCATGTGGAACATCAAGTTATAAGAGTGCCCTACATAGAAAAGTTTCAGACTGCCATGTGGACTAATCACATTGGTCGTAAAAAGGCTCACTACATCAAAGAGTTCAACCCAACTTGAGAACATAGTGATAAAACATATTTAGGGGCAATTATTAAAGGGAAAGCTAGGCTGTTAGTGCCACAATTGAGGATAGGTTCATGTCATCTTAGGTGCAAGACGGGTAGATGGAAAAGGCCCAAAGAGATGTGGGAAGAGAGAACTTGCATGTTTTGCATGATGAGTGCGATTGAGACATAATGACACTTTCTCATAGAATGTGCAACATATGAAGATATTCATGCTCAGTACAAAATCATTTTGAAGGTCGACAACATGCACAGTTTATTTGAGGAGGATAAGATGAACCAAATTGCTAGTTTGATAGTCAATATACATAGTAGGAGAACATACCTAGAAAGGAATATGGAGATAGTTTAAGGCTCTGAACCCTTAATCCCTTAGACTGATCAGTCTTATGGACGTCATTAAAATCTTTCGTTCATTCATTCTTGTAGCTCAAGATATAAACTTCACTTTATGATCAATTTATGCATTATAAGATAACAAAATTCCTTATACATAAATATACGTTAATTAAATGAATGTTTTGAGAGAATTTGTTTACAATCTAAACAACTTGTCAAAGTAAAATTGTACTTATAACTGCTTTGTACTTATGGTTTTCTCTCAACTATCTAACGACTAACTTTGTACTTATGATCAACCAATGTATATTTCCTTCAGCTATGTATTAGTAACTCCCATTCTCTTAAACTACTTTGATTTTATATATTAAAGAAAATATTTACAATCTAAAATATAACTTTAGCTTCATACAATCTCTACAAATACATCTACAATAAATCTAAATTCTTCAAAAGTCAAATTCTAAGTATGATTAACATATAGCCTAACGTGTTTGCATTGACCTTCTATGACTAGATATGTATAAGAACCAGATTCTCTTAATCAAACCTCCTTTAATGAATCAGATTTGAAGACTAAACTTTCAACCGAAATTAAATGTTCCCTCTCCCTATTAACTGCACATTTTAACTTTGGCATTTAACATGTCACACAAATATACACCAATTTGACTACTAACACTTAGTTGGAAACAAGAATCAAAATTTTAAATGTTCCCTCACCATATTAACTGCACATTTTAATTTGGCATTTAACATGTCACACAAACATACACCAATTTGACTACTAACAATTAGTTAAAAACAAGAATCAAAATTTTAAAATTGAACTCTTTGGTTGTGGCTGGCCTTTTGGTGTTCTTTAGATATTGAGCTTAGCACTCTATATGTTGTTATGTTTCTGATATTAAACTCTTTAAGACATTCATGCCCTGATCATGCATGTTAATGGTTTATTGGTCTGTTTTGAGTGTCTCTGAGCTGTTTTTCAATGAAGTTAGTATCCTGGATTTACTGCTTTCAATATAAAAAATAATCAGTTAGGAACAAGAATAAAAAATTTAATATTAAATAATATTTTTGAAGTTAATCCCAAGCTTCTAGAAGTTAAACCTAGACATTGACATTAGTCAAATTAATAAAGATCTCAAGATTAAAATCAATTACGTCCAAAATACAATAAAAGTAAAATCAAATGTATAAGAATAGATTAAGCCCATAAATTCAAGCTTAATTCAAATGGATTGTGGAAATCTGATCAATTTAATAAGAATGGATGTCAATTACTACCCAAAAACTATTATAAAAAATAAACCACCAAATTGTAATTAATTATTCTAATACAAAAATGGGCAAGTTATGAAAATGATGAAGAGATAATTTCTAATTTGAAATGGATTTACTTTTCTTATTATAGTCAAATATTTATATATTTATTTAAAAATATTATTCATTAAAAAAAACCATACCTGATTACATCTGATTACATTTATTAACTTTTGTGGGTTATTTTTATTATTTTTACTTTTCTTATTTTTATTCAAAAAATAATTGATGTATGTAAAAACACTAATCATTAAAAAAAAAAGTCATATCGTCGTTATATATGCTTCCAGACTGTTTGTATATCTCTTCTTTCTCCCTTCTGAGTGGTAAGCCCAGGCATTCTGTTTGGAGAGACGCTGCCAAATCAACACAATATCAAACCCAGGTTTTTTAACCGATAACACACGAACAGACCAGTTACCCTATTGCTTAACCATATTTTACGTGCATATACATTTGAACAGACCAGACCCATATACATTTGAACTAAAAGCTTAATTAATTTTAACGAGGCCAAAACAACCTATAGGACTCAAAATCAGCACAAAACCCTTGACGAATAGGGCACCGAAGCCTAAGCATTAGGATCCCTATGAAAAAAATATTGCCAGTGTTAAAAACAAAATAGTTAAGATTATACAGCATTCCATTTACCTGAACGTTTCTGCCGTACTCTTCTAGGTAACCGTACCATAGGTTGAATTACCCGATAAACCATGTGCAGACTTTCATAACATGGATTTATTATAGCGCAGGCTTGCAATTTTAATATCTTAATTCCATAGTATTAAATAGAGAAAATCAATGCATCTAATTTCAAATTCAAACGGCTACAACTCGGATTTTCAAAAACTGCAACCCCTCAACCCCTCCACAATATTTATCATGAAACCTAGGCTTTTACACATACTTTAAGATCAAATGTCAACATCGACAATTTTGTCTACATCTTTTAAGTAGCACGCTACATACATGAATAGCTAGCTAATTACGATAATTGAGAGTCAAAGATTATTGTCCAACACAAGAGCAGACCCTGCAAATATATTTGCTGCACAAGCCGTGCACTTTGATCAAAAACTACATATACGGCCACATGTTCTATCAGACTGTTACAATGCTCAACAAAACACAGCTTTCATTGCATGAATGAAAGCCACAAAGACTGAAGATGGATTTCGTTGAAGTATAAGTTAAGCCAATAATTTCATGCAAAAGAGCACAGCAAAACAAAACCCTTTACTTACTTTCTACCAAAGATAAGTCCCCTCAATTTGCTTTTCTCAAGCCGCTCTAACAACTTCTTTGCCCCCAAAACCTCCAGTTCTGCCAACTTCTTCAGATAAACCCGAGCTCCACAAGTAATCATCAGCTTCTTGCATTTCTTGCTTGTGGCTAGTGCAGATAGCGCTTGGATAGCATACTTTTTGGCAGTATTTTGATTGATTGGATCTAAAAGTTGCACTAAATTGGGTATACTTTTCTCTTCCTTGCGAATCTCCCGGCAATTTTGGGGGACCTGTAGCAGACTTGCCAAAGCCTGGGCTGCCAATTCTTGTGCAGTGTTTGCTTTGGCCTCTAGCATGTTAACCAGTGGAGGTATACTTCCAGACTCCCCCACTAATTTTCTCACATCAGTTGATGTAGAAATCCGACAGATTGTCGATGCTGCAGCTTGCTGAGCAATCAATGAACCAACTCGGAGGACTTTAACAAGACGGGGAAGGAGCCCAATGTTAATTAGGGCATCAGCATTAACTGATGCTGTCAGGTTTCTTAAGGCCCCAACCGCAGGTTCCTGTGGTAGCGAACTGTCGAGATATTTTAAAAGATGCTGAATACCACCTTCAGAAACCACTGTCCGGCGAAGGGACTCGTTTCCTGAAGTCAGGTATTGTAGACAGTCTGCCGCGTATTCTTTTGACAGGCTGCTGTTGCCAGAATCAAGCAGATTTATCATGACAGAAATAATGCCTTCTTCTGCCAGGCACTGTCTTACCTCTGGTACAGCAGATAAATTCCTCAAAGCCCCAGCTGCTGCCGTCTGTTACAAAATGGAAAAGAATAGCATTTTTAGCTTCCACTGTATATAACACAAACAAAGAATGCTTCTGGAGAAGCTGTATTGAGAGTTTTTTAGTCTACTTTAGGATCACACCCCAAGCATTGAAAATTTCTAAATCAACATGTTAAACTGAGAAAAACTTAAATTAACATTTCAGATCACAATGATTTTCATCATAATGGCCAATGAAGTAAACCGAAAGTTGAATATAAATAGATTTCCAATAAAATTGTTGTTGATTATATTAATTTAATCTCTACTTACAGGCACGGAAGGAAAAAGATGACAGCTGTATGCTTTTACCAGATTTTGTCATAAATTTCACAAGTACACATATTTTTGGGGTACATATCTCATTCTCAGAATGTTGTTTACTTCCCAACTTTTTGATGGATTTATATAAGAGGTTACAGTTGGTTTAGGTTTTCTTGGCTCCCTGTCTGGGGGTGTGTGCTAGTTTGTGGGTCCCATAGGCTGCTTTGGCCTCGTGGACGTTATTAAAATCTTTCTTTCATTTCTCTGTCTTCTTTCTTACTATTCCAGATATGCATTTGATAGGAGCATCCTCACCTTCAATTCACAATCCAAGATTCAGATGCCCCAAGGAAACATGATAAAGTGATGAAAATAGAACTCCAGGACACATCATACCAAAATAAGAAATTTAGAACAAAGTATGGAGATCCATCACAAAGTATTGAACGCAGTTTTCTCTTTAATGTTCTTTCTATTATCTTTGATGTTCTTATCCAAGCAACCTCATTCACACAAATGTTTAGCTTAGCAGCATAAAGGAAGATCCTGAAATGCTTGAAAAAATCCCTCAACAAATGGCTTTATGAACTCTAATCACTACAGGACAGTGAGCTTGTTTTGGGAGCCTTTTCTAAAGCAAATGCAATTGACTAGTGTTGAAACTAGACTTTGTAATCTTTACCATAAATTTGGAAACTTATTGGAGGGAGGCAGGGTAACTATTTTGCACTGACAAGTCTCCTAAAGATGATATATAGCAATTTGAATTCACCTCAATCCAATTGTAATTTATTTATAAATTTGATATATTGTACTCCTGTGTCAATAATAATAATTTTTTCAGACAATTCCATTCCTAATTTGGTATGTGATACATATTATTACTTCTATGACAGCAATGTATTATGATGAAAAGCTTTACTGAAATTTAGAATGACTGCTACATATGCATGGAAAAAGAAGAAATGCGGGACTTGGAACCCCCAATCAAGGCAAAGTTTATATACAAAATCACAAGCTTCAATGAGATATAGTGGCATATCACTCGCCAAGAGTATTTGTCTACATGATTATTTACCTGAGTAACAGCTGAAGTAGAACCCAATTGACAGATTTCAATCAATGCAGGAATAGCACCATGACCCACAACAGACCTAGCTGTTTCTGCTGACAATGTCAAGCATTTAAGGGACAAAGTTGCCTTTTCTTTTGCCAACGGGCTGCCAGATTCAAGTAATCTTATCAGTGGGGGAAGGACCCCTTCTGAAACAAGCAACTGCTCACAATTTTCAGCCTCTGCAAGGCAGCATATGACCATGGCAGATTTTTCCCGAATACGAGGCGAACTAGCACTTAGTAATTGTACTAGAGCGCACACGTTGCTGCGACCTGCCACAGCCAGGATGTTCTTCTCATCTTCGTTGATCATCTCCACGAGGCTATCTAATGCCCTGTGTTTGGATTCCATGTGACCAATCTGGAGCCGGGCTAGCAGTTCCCTGCAATTATAATCAACACTTGCAAGTTATAATATGCAGATGACAATTGAGACAACTGTCCTTGTGGTGCAGAGATTAAAACATGCCCAAAAGAAAATAATGTATCCATAAGCAGCTGGAGTTCTTGCAGCAATGAAACAGACACTTTGAAAATAATCATAATTTAATGAATTATTGCAGTATGGCATCAATGGGCATGTCAGTAGTAGAGCAGTTGGAATAGAATTTACTACTAACAAGATGAACTGAGAACTGCATAGCATCAATGGGCTTGTTAGAAAGAAAATAAGAGGATTGATTAAGCAATTGGAGGTTTAGCAGCAGTGAAGCAGTTAATCTGAAACTAGCAAAATGAATTATTGCATGGCAACAGTAGGCAAGTATGGTCCTGCATCCTGCTACTATTCTGATTGTTCGTGTGTTTCAGATCTCAGGGCTGGGGGTTCTTTAATTGAATAGGGGTGCTGTTTGTGGAGAGTAATAGATTTGAATCCATATCCATACTATCAATGTCAGTCAACAAACATACATATTTTCCATTCATGAAGAATGGGTTCAGAGCCAAACCATTATACATGGGAGAGTTTAAAGGGCAAACGCATCAGGTTAAAACCCGCCACTTTACATGGGGACCCAGGTACCTACTTAAACAACCAGTGTGTTGAACACTGTACCCGCAATGGTCAACGCACCAGCTGTTTAAAGCCAGCAGTCCACTGATTGTTTTCCATTTAATTTTTAAGAGGAAATCCGTGAAAGAGTGCCAAACATATTCTTTCTATGGATGGTCTTATGAAAATATTGAACTTATCTTACAAAGAATAAATAAAATCTGTCTTATGAATTGGCATGACACTGTTCGAATTGAATATTTAAGCAGTTAATGAGGAGCCAGGTTTTAGTTTATTCCATTATAATTTCCAGCTATAAAATTTTAACAGCTGGAGCAGGTTGGCCCTTGATAGTTGTGTAATGACACTATTCATGAAGACAGAAAATTCTTGCAAATAATTAACAATACAAATTTTCAGAAAAAACTGTCAGCAAATCCTGAAAACTTTTCTGTTACTAACTTTGTGCAATAGAGACATAAATTAACATATGAATTTCGAAATAGAGACAGTTATAAATTAAATTTTGTTTTCTCCTTTACACAATGACAACGATATTTCTTATTGTGATCACATACTAACAGCCAAGGTGAATGATACATGGATTAAATTTACATCAACTGCTGCAAAAATCCTCTTCTATTTAGCCAGTATTATATTATCTCTTATGAACCATTCAATTTCAGAGCTTCATGGCTCTTCCATTGTTTAAGTAATTTAAGTTTCAACTTTTAAACATTTTGATACTATTTTTCTGGTTTCCAAAATCAGTAGTGTGTTGTATTAAATTTTTGAATTACTTCCTCAAAAAGAAAATGAGAAGATTTTTAAATACTAAATAAAGATGAAACTATTGGTAAATGAAAGTCAATAATGAACTAGGCCACCATTGACTGGGATTCAATTCCCGGGGCACTTCAAAGCAGCCATGGGTACACCTTGAGGGATCAAACACCATAAGGGGTATAGTCTGGGATTTAAGGATCCAAGTGCAACCTCATTTTCTCCAAAAGCTCTGCCCTAATGTTTTTCCTAAGATTTAAGTCAAATGTGGGGAAGTCAATTCAAAATTAAGATGGAATATGAAATATCAAGTGGGTTTAGGGCAAATGGTGAGGAACAATGAATTTCGCACCACTGACCAGGATTCCCTTCCCAAGGGCACTTCAAAATGGCTATGGGGACACCTGGTGGGATTTAACTTGAAGCTGTGAACCACAAGGGGAATCCTGCTCTGGGAATTGAAGGATCCAAGCCCACGCCCATTTTATCCAAGAGCTATGCCTTAATGTTTTTCCTAAGATTTATCATTTAAGTCAAGCAGTTTAAAACATGACAGAGTGTTGAAATCAGTAGACTACCGAAGAGTAATAATGAAATACAAAAGAATAATGAAAACCAAAACAAGAACAATTTCTTGTACAAAATTTTATTCAAACAGTTAGACAAATGATAATGGCAGAGTTCAATGGCAACAGAAAAGTTTTAATTAAAATTTTAGATCTGAAATTAGTTCCTACGCGAAGAAAAAATTAAACTTCAATTCTGTAGATACGCCAATTCATCTCACCTTATATTCCATCTTATTGCTTCACGCTTTGCCCCTGAATTAGACCTTGTAATTGTTAGTGCCAGAGTTGCCTCGCCTAATACCCCTGTTTTTACCAGCAGACCACAGTCATGAAGATTAAGATCCAGTTTTGCTGCCAGTGCATCCAAATTGCTCTGCATTTGTAACTTTCCACCATACTTATCCTCGGTGCAATCTGCGGCTAATTTTATCGTTTCTTGTAAGCTAACCACTACTGCCTGTAGTTGTTCCTTGCAAAGAGAATTTTTAGTGAAGCACGGATGGCTTGACAGATCTGAAAGCTTGGAAGGAAGCTGCTCTAGTTTGGCAGAGATGTTTTTCCATCTACCTTTAAAAGATTTAACTGCCTCTATTTTAGAAGCAGCTAAAGGAACCAACTCTTCCGCTTGTTTTAGCCATTCTTCAGTGCTCTTGGTATCTTCAACCTTTTCTTCCACCATAGCTTCGAAAAGATTTCACACGTCTCAGCAATCACAAGGATGTTTGAGCATTTTCACAATCCTGCAAAAGAGCATAGAATTAAAAGTCACACCCTTCAATGGAGATTTAAATTTTGAAATGTTTCTAATCGAGATTCGTGTTATGAAACGAAATACTAGGGGTGAAAGTTCTTTCTGCAAGACATTGGCGATTTTCTTAGGGAGAAAGTGTCCAAATCACAATACTCTGTATACATTTCCAAGTAGTTAAGGTAAATTTCATACTAAAACCCGTGAATTCAGAATAAAATGTGAAATCCCGTGGCATTCAATCAATAAGGGGTAAAAGATAAATCAAATAAGTTAATGAAATGATAGCATTCATGGAATGACAGTAAAAGCTCAACAACTGGTCGAATGAGAAGGGCAAAAGATCCAAAAGATCGGTGTCTCTTTAATGAAACCCTTCCAGAAAGTTCGGACACAAAACCTTCATTCACGTTTTTTCTAGGTGAGATTGACAGAACCGAATATAAATTCACGTGTTCTAGCAGCGATAATGTCATTTCTGTAATGAAATGTACATATATTCACGTTTACGAACCGCAAGATTCGCTTTTAAGCACTAAATCGGCAAGCTTTCACGTTTTCAGACAGAATGGACACGAAATAACGTTCTCTCGCAGCAAAAATGTCTTCTCGTCCCTGATTTGAACGGAAATTAAAATTACCTGGCAGCAAAATTCCTCTTTCAGCCCTCAATAAACAGAAATTAACATCTTCTGGTCAAAACACTCGTGAATGAGAACTCAACTAAAGTCTTCTGTCATTATTTTTGCCGAACCAAAAATTTAATGCGACGACCGGTAAACTACACATTTCTTGTTCTTTAAACTGCTTCTTTACACGATAGACGCACAAAAACAAGAGAGATGAAACGGCGTTATCAAGGTAGAAACAAACCAGAATCAAGGTTTTCTGGAAGGTATTTTTCAACTAGAATTTCCGGGTAAATTCGACTCATTTACATAAATTTGCAAATAAAACGCAGCGGCGTCCGTGAAGCCAAAAAAATTCCATTCCTTTAAAGTGTTGTACGAGCAAAGCCCAACAAAAATCACAGAAAAACAAATACTCACCGACACAATAATGAACCGAAATTCACTTTCTCGGCCTGTTTGCCACAAACTTACAGTGACGCCGCCACAAACAGCATATTTCCATGATCATGCACAGTAAGTTACAAAAACACACACACATACATATATTAGCAAAATACTCACGATTTCTCTGCTTTGGACAGGATTCCTCCTATCAAAATTTTTGAACTTCTTCAAAATCGATTAGGTATTTCTGCAAAAGCAATAAAAAGTTGTTAACACAAAAAGAATCCAATGACAAGAAGAATTCTTCAATAGTTTTAAAAGCACTGAATAGATAGAAGTGGGTATTCAACGGCTACAAAAGCACCTGAACGGTCATTTCCATACAGTGAAACCAGACAAAAATCCAACATTTTTAACCTTTGTCACTCTACCTAGAAATCAATTTCTGTATTCTCCTCCGTAAATACAAAAATTGACCTTCTTGTTTGAATGAGCATAATTATCTCGCATCTCTCTTCAATCTGACGGTGCTCTATGCATTGGGCTACGATATACTTCAAGCGTGCATCTATTTTAAAATACGTACATTCGTCAATGGTGGTAACAACGGGTATTTTTTTAAAATATGATAAGTTCAAATGAAATGTATGTATGTTTAAAATAGAATTTTTTTAACATATTGGATTTCGTGAGAGTTTGTACTATTAGAGATAATTTCGACTAGTACGGAGATAAAAGAAATTTAGGTTATAAATTATCATTATGTATGTAAAGTTTAAGTGGAATGAGTTTAAGTTAATTATTATGTTTAAAGTATAATATTATGATATTTAAATTAAGATAAATAGTTTACAAATGTTAAGTGTCGTAATCGAAAAACTTTCTTGGTGAGGAGGTCACCAAGGTTCAAATTGCTCCTAGATCATTGTGATCGCAGGCCTTGCGCCTTCATTGGGTCGTTGAGCGTGTGTGATTGAACAAGTTTAGTGTGGGGAATGATGGCCCCGAAGTGGCATCGTGCGAAGAGATTCTCCTTAAATGGTCTTATTGAGCTTAAAGTTGTTACTTATCATATTATTTTATTGTTTACAATCACAACGGTGAAATGTGTTGTTTTTTAATGTTTTTTCATTCAGTCTTCTATCTATTTGAGTTAATGTCTTGATATATTTATATAATTATAAATCGTATATTTTTGTGTAAAGTCTAGTCCACTTACCTAACCTTTTATCTACACACGTCCTATATCTATTGTTATTCTAGTTTCTATATGCATGTAACCCATTTATTCATTTTTTTTTAGTTTTTATACTAATCCTTACATAGGTCTCTAAAGAGCCTCTATATATCATGATCCATTATGTATGTATAATTAAAGGTTGTTTGCAAGTTTAAGGTTGCCCTCACTAGTGCAAAATTGACTAACCTAAAATTAAAATTTAAAAAATCTTAATTTTGGTTTACTAGCCCCCTTTCCTACCTTGTTACCTTGTTGCTATTGGGAGTTAGCCTTCTAGTGTCAATTTTTTCTTGAGTATGTTCCCTTTTGTGTGTCTAATTCAATTTCTAATCAAATACTGATAATACATCTAATAGATTTTGTGTGGGTCTTGAGTTGTTAAATTCATCTATCTAAGTATAGCCTTTTTACATTTCCCATGTGCCTATAATGTGTTGTAGATACCAAAATTCCAAAAGGTTTCTAAGTGCTTCGGTTGTACATTGAAGTTTAAGCCTATGCAAACTGTTGGAGTTGTAAAGTTTCCCTACTAGGCATACCTTTCCACTCGCCCTCGCTTCCCTTTACTCCTTGTTAGAACTTCGCACTTTCCTCTCCCATCATGCCATCCCAACTTCACTCAACTTTTTCCTTATATTAGTCAATTCGTTAGACTTCCCCATCCTAGGGTACCCTCTCTCAATCATCCTCAAACTTTGATCCCTACTAGTTCACATCTTCATCAAAGTTAGACCTTTAAACTTCCCTCCATTTCCATACATAATTTGTATGATTTCCTCGCCACTCATGTGGCCCAACCAATTGTATGGATTGTTCTCGGCCCTCAACAATCCAAAAATCTTGTATTTTTTTTGGCAACTTCCAACCAACTCACCATAACAACCCAAAAAGGTAATGCATTATTTGAGAAAGGCCCAAGTACACCAAAAAAATTACTAACAATTGACAAGGATGTTGTTTCATACCTCAAAAGACTTTTCTACTTGATTTTAGGATAGTTTTAAAGCAATTTTCAACAAATAAAACATGTAAGCAATTAGAGGAAGAGAACCTATTACCGCTCATGTTCCAATTACCACACATTAGATTTCACAAATTAAAAGTTCACTAGAAAGTCATTTATAAGCCAATAGTTACCCATTTGTTTGGAAAAAAAAGGTTAGTAATTAAAGATCAATTGTGCAAGTTTATTGGTACCAATAGTGTGTGATTATTGAGGCATTTGTGCAAAGGTATTGGATCAATGTGCAAATTTTTTGGTTGTCAAAGAAAACGATGATCTGGCAATAGGGAATATGTTTTGGATGCTTTTAAAATGACCATTTTTTGCCCTTGCACGCATAATGGATCCCACAACATTTGTCTTTACAACCTAGAAGCAAAAACAATAGTTATAAATAGTTAAGTCACATACAAAGACAACCAAAACAAAAATCATCAAAATCTAATTTATCGCTTAGGATTTGCAGGTGCATGAAGTTAGCTATAACGGCTACTGGTACGTTTCCCCTAAGGTTTTATGTAATAGTTATTTTGACCCTACTCCTAAGTTCAATTTCAAACAACTATTTTGGTGCCCTAAACTCAGTGCAAAGTAAAATAAGCACTCCAATTACAATGACAATATTAAGGGTAAAATCATTACGAGTGTTAGATTTGCATGTGGATTATAATGATAAAGGCATACATGACTTAGACACCAAAATGGTTGGACTCGATGCAACATTCAATCTATAAAAATTAATCAATTATTCATACATGGGGCAGGTTGTTGAGTATATTTTAGGGCTTAGTCAAATTTGTAAGTTATTCTAGGGGATCAAATGATGCAAGTTTGACACCTATATCTATATTATCTATTGTGTCATATCTCGTTATCTTTAGCATTATATTTATGATCTATTATCTTCATATCTAGCTATCTTGAGCATTCTTGTCTATGATCTATCACTGTCGTATCTTATATTGAGCATATTGTCTATGATATGTAATATTTGTATATCATATTTTCATCTTAAATTATGATCATGTGTTATCATACATTATTATATCATGTCTATCTTGACTTTGTATTATATCATCTACTATATAATCTAACATTTTTACATTTTACTATGTTCTAGATCATATATGATGATCTTATGTTGTTATATCTTGCTGAAACCAAGTATACATGTCTTGAGCTTACACTATCATAACATCTAGAGTCTATTGTTGATCATCATTATTGTATCATTATGTTATATATACTTGTTAAGATTGTATTTCTATGTTTTATCTTGTCTAGGAGATGCCTACATTTTTGGGGCATCGTGATATCTCACTTTTCTATTTGAGCTATCATTGGTCTATTTGATGTGCTAAAGGCATCGTATTGTGACTATTGCTCTCCTTTGCATATCACATATCTTTATTCTATTTGATATTGAGAATATATTTTTATATAACTTATTATTTTGATACTATTTTGATCTTATCTTATATCGAGTTTCTATTATAATATCAATACTATATTGATCCTATTATATATTGTTTGTATGTGACGATGTTTATATTCCTCCCAAATCAAGGGAAACATGCATTTCCTCTTTTCCCATTGAGATTTACTATCATATTTGATTATTTGTTTCCCATACTTGTCATATGTAGGGTTTTTCTCTCTTGATTGGCTTCATGTTTTCCAAGTTATGTCATTATTAGGGTTTTTACAGTTTGATCCTGAAAATCCTATTGTAATTATCATACTTGTCACATAAGGGGACTTGCCCCACTATTGAACTTGTGTGTCATTGATCATATTAATCTTGTTGGATTGCATACCACTATTAGATCTCAAGCCATTATCTTAGCGACATGCCAATAATCTCATCCAAAGTGTCATTATGCTCATTGATGCCACATCGAAACATGTCCTATTTACTTAAGTGTTATTGGAAATAGATGGCTCTTTTATGATTGCCTTGCCTATATTGGGGACAACATTGTTACAATTTTATCTTAGCTATAATTCAACGATGATTAATCCTGACACGTTCTTTATTATCATTGTTCTATGTGCTTAGATGCTTATCATACATTATTACTTTGTTACATGATTATTATTTTATCACAATGTTTTATATTTTTGCTTTATAAATATATGATTACATGCTCACATGTGGTTACTTGAATTATATATAAAAATCTTCATTCAATTAATTGCACCCTTTGGGGAAATCAATTTCAAAGCAAAGCATATATGATCACTAATGTTCTTATTTTATGTATTAGATCAATATTGTGCGTCAAAAGTTGCTAATAGAATTTTCTTCCTCTTTATTTATAGGAATATATGGGATAGATCATAAGGAAGAACTTCACAAAAAACATATCTACAAGGTCTACTCCCTTGATCCATTTATTTACATCGTTTGGTTTTTCATTTTTGAATTGTTTTTAATATTTAATTCACTACAAATACATATTTACAAGTGCTACATACATAGAGATGCGTGCATTTAGAATTCGCATGTGCCTCAAAGTGGTGGTAAAATGTAATAGTGAAAATGCATCATGATACATTTTCCCATTTAGTCTTATGTATATTTTTAGTTAACATATTAAGCAATTTATATAAATACAAATAATATATTGTCAAGTGTGAAGTCAAGCCCACTTACCTAGCCTTTATGTAAGAACACATGATCCTAAGATTGTAGAATAAGCTAACTTTTATGTACACACAATTCCATATCTTGGGTTTATTTATCTACTTTCCATACTAATCCTCACTTTGATCCCTAAAAAATCATTTTCATATCATGATTCAACCCATCTATTTGATATTTGTCAAGTTCATAAGCATGAGGTCGTCCTTACAATGCAAACTTGACCACTAAATTAAAACTTCAAAGCCTCAATATTTGTTGACTATGCCCATTTCCTACCTTCATCCAAAGCTAACTTTGTACACATTTTCATGATTTGAGGTTATGTTCATGTATTAAATAAATTATTTGCATTCATCGAACACATCCATGTCCACATTTAAATATATCTTATTATAAAGAGCATGTAGAAGAGAATGTGTAATGTCCTCCCCTTTTCAATACATTTGTTTTTGTGGGCCAATGACCAAGTCCCCATTCTTAGTGTCTCCCTTGATAAAATTTTGTAAATGTATTTTCCCCTTACATCCCCCTTGTGTCAATTAAGTCCAAAAGTCTCTAATTGGGAGGTATCTTCAATTTACTAAGTCTATGCATGTTGTCAAAGTTTTGGGGATTGCCTCTATAGTATGCATTTCTTCCCAACTCCTTTTCTCTTTATTCATGTGAAAGTTTAAATTTGGGTGGGTCAACTTTTCCTCATAAGATCAAAATCATAACCATGGGCCCAAACTACGATCAAATATCATAATAAATAATAAACATCTTAAAGATCATTATATACATAGGTCTGACAATCAAACAAATAGTTCAAATGTGCAATGATATATGTATTCACGAGGATAAGATAATAAGTACAAGATTATGTGCAAACAAAATATAGATAAATAGATTGTACTTCGCACAAGGTTGGGATTTTTTTTCATCATGTACATGTATCAATACACTTCCTTAAAATATGCACAATACTAAATGGGAAATGACACAAACGTGCTTATTTTTCTATTGTAATAGTATATTTTAATAACAAAATATATTTGAGTCTATTTTTCAAAAATATAATTATCAATACAATATTTTAATATTTATATGTATAATGTTTGAAAGGGGAAAATAACCCCTAATGTTTAACTAGGGTAATCTAGTGAAATGTATACCACATAAGTACAAGCATCATAAACAAATTATGGATAGATGGAGTGGATTGGATCAAATCATAAGTATTCAAACAATTGTATAATTTCCTAAAACTAAAAAGAAATTAGGATGAGAGATCACTTATCTTTATGACCAAAGAGTGTGTGTCAAATTATGAAGACTTTGGAATGTGTACACCTTGAGGTTGGGGAGGATTTCTAATAGTCAAGTGTGTGGATCAAAATAAACATATTCTTCTTTGCTATGCTTTGGGTCAAGTTCATCAATCTAGATTAGATTCATGACTGCAAACTTGGACTGGTATTATGAATGTGAGCTCAAATGATCTTCAAATTCTATCCTTTTGTGCAATTCAAAAAGGGCAACCTAATACTCAATGAAAAAATAGCTTATTATAGTTTATGGCTTTTAGTTGATGAAATTCTATTACCTTTTATCTTGTCAAGTTAGATAAGGATGTTGAATTAATAACTTTGACAAATGATTGAAAATAATAGATAATTAACTTAGTAATTAGGTGTATTACTCCTTTTAAGTACCAAACCAAATATGTCCTTATTCATCGCCTTTATAAGTTCTTTTGGACTGAATGATAGATATGGTTCGTTGATGTTAAAATAAATCTAAATGAAAATTTCATAGAAAATTATTTGACAATAATCACAAACATGTACATAGTCACCTTTGGGTAGGAAAGAAAAAGGTATTCATTAGCCAAAATTGAATTTGGAAAGTCATTTTTACTTGCTAGGAGCAAATCTATGATCATGAACTTGACCTACGATCATATAGACAAAATGAATCTTGAGAAATAAAGATAACCTTAGGATTAGTGTATACATTAATATGGATAATCAAATGGAGAGATTAGGTTATGTACACATAAGAGTGAGATATGCCAATAAATATATGATTTTTAGTTAAAAGGACTAGTTAAAATCTTGGTAGATAGGCCCGATTTGCATAAAACTACATTATTTGTTGTCATGTACATATATCAAGACATTACCTCAAAATAGACATAAAATTAAATAGGAAATATGCTAAGATACATATCTCACTGTTATATTTTACTTCCTCTTTGACGTGCACTAATTGGACTGTGCTCCTGCACCAAGTATGTATCACTTAAAAACATGCATTTATAGTAAAGTTAATATTTAGATGCTTGGAAAAGGATATTTAGCTCCATATGGAGTAGTGGATTATATAGGATGTAAATCATGGACATATGCCTCTTATGTATGCTCTCTTATGAATTATTTAAAAAAAGGGGGAGGGGGAAGATTCCATGAATGGCTTCTAACCCAAGATAAAACAAGTATAAAAATGAGAACATCAATGATTATTTACTATCACCAAATAAAGTATTCATATTAGGGTTTATGCAAGAAAGATCTCAAATAACCCTTGGGATAAATAATAACATGAGTACATGAATGGGCAGTTAAATAAAAAAATCACAAGTAATTTAGATCTAAAAATAGGTTAAACTTGAGTAAACTCTAGATCAAGACAAGGTTAGGTAGGGTAGGCAAAATGATAAAGAATGAAAATGATCACCAAAGATTAGAAAAAAATGGATAGATTATATCTAAAAAGAAAAATACAAAATGGATACAAAATTGAACACTCTAATTAGATTTGAGTTTATGTTGGAATGGTCGAGTTCACCACAATGAAAGGAAATGATAATTCATAATGTTTAGTCTAGTCTAGTCTAATCTAATAAAATGCCTAGACACAATCTATACTAATAATAGATAAATGGCTTGGAGTAGATCAAATGATAAACATTTAGACTACTGTATAATTTACTAAAAATAGATATTAATTGAAATGAAGGATCACTTAACTCCATGAACAAAGAGCATTTGCTAAATAATAAAGACTTTAGAGTCTAAGCACTTTGCGATTTGGGAGGCCTTATGATAGTCAAATTTATGGATTAGAATCAAAATATTCTTTTGTGCTCTATTTGGGTCGGGTTTTTGAATTCAAAATAGATAATTGTGGATAGCTTTGTTATTGTCAAATTGACCTTTGACAATCTATGAATTCTATCCTCCATATGATCTTAAAATAGACCATTTGATTTCTCACTAAAAAAGGGGTAATCAATACAATTTTTTTACTTGGAATTGATGAATTCCTACTATTGCCATGTCAAACCATGTAAGAATGTCAAAGTATTGAATATATGCAAATGATAAAAACAACTAAAAATTTTCACCTAGAAATTAGATTTGTTGTCTTTTGAACATGGAAACATGTAAGAATTGCTTTGATACCTTGTGAGAATTTTCCAATAGCAATAAGAACCCAAGATCTAGAGGCCAATGAATAACACAATAACAAGAGAGACAAGGTGCAAAAGAATAAATTGTATTCTCTTCAATATGCAATAATAGAGTTGTTTGGGCTACAATACATAAGTACAATGTAGAAGTGCCTTTTTATATTAAACAACACACCCTATAAATGCAAAGCTAGCAATGGTTGTGTGGAGTAGCTGGTTGAAAAATGTGGTTAGGGTTATGTGTACAATTTCTTTTGCTATATCCTTTAGGGCCTTTTTACAGATTTGTGCCACATTGAGGCAGTCTGTAGACTTTGCAAAGTTTATATTCAAAGCTCAACATGGCAAAAATATATAAGGGATTGGTAATGTGGAGAGCTCAAGTCATATGGAAATCAACAATTGTTTAGTGAGATCTGTATGGTCTATCTAAGGTTGTGTGATGCAATAGCCTGTGAAAAATTCTGACAAACAGAAAGGGCAGTGGGTCGAGCCTCGAAATAATTTTTGCCAAGAAAATAATAGACTGAAATAAAACTATGAATTCGCAAAAATAAAATATTCCACAAAATCGTATTGTAGCTACGCAGGCGGGCCATACGACTCGCTTATGAAAATTAACTTTTGCCCAAAATAAGCAAATTTATAGTCAAAATTCATCAGGATAGCCTCCTAAACACAATGATGAGGTTAGATCTTGCTCTAGACACTCCCACAAAATGTTGCTCCTCAAATATGAATACAAGCCCTCTAACGAACGAAGCAAGATCTCTCCAAAAGGCTACGTATTGGATGCTCCAATGGCTTTCATACCATGTAATAATTTGCCTAAGGTAATATGCTAATATCTAGAGCCCAATGAATAACACAAATAAGAGAGAGAAGATAGACCAGGATAAATTGTATTCTCGTCAATATGATTAAGCCAAAAAGATAATGGATGAATACAATGGAAATATGCTTGCTTATATGGGCAAGGCAATATGAGTACATGATAAGAAGAAAATAACTTATCACCTATACAAGGTGGAAGCACATGTCCACCAAAGATGGATTATCCTCCATTGTGCAATGAAGTATATGCAAAATTGTGAGGATGATAAGTGATAAGTGCACTAAAGGTGAAGACAAGACATAAAGTAAAAAGGTGATAACAACTATCACCACCTAAAGTGGAATTTCTCCTACACCATGTGCAAAAGTAAGATGCAAACTCATAAGTGTTTCATATGTATACTACTATGCATGCATTATCCTAAGTAAGCTTAAGTAAAGTATAATTAGTGAATAATTAATTAAATATGTCACTAATTCATTTTCTAGTTTTTCTTAGAATGAATGAGACATCTCTTGATATTGGATGATTCCTTGGTGTTAAAAATAATTGCAAATGGATGTCTTTACATGCAAGAACACATCAATAATCACACAAAAGTGAATATTGTCAACTCTAACAAATAGAATGGATCATGACTAACAAAGACAACATGGGGATCAATATGTAGGTTGATATGGAAAATCAAAGAGGGATTAGGTGTACAAAAACACGTGCAAATGAAAGTGAGACATATCAATAAACATAGAATCATTTATAAATAAGACTAAGTAATTTAGTAGATAAGTGAACTCAACTTTACAGAAGAATACATTATTATTCATTATATACATATATCAAATTGTGATATTGCTATCAAGATTCAAGTGTGTATTTTTTGGTCAAACTCATTGACCCATGTTTATGAGTAGTGGTTCACCAGTACCCATCTCTCATGAGAATGAATGTAACACTTAGCACTGGTTCACAAGTACCCATCTCTAATGGGAATGAATGGAACACTTAGCATTCTCATGAGAGATGGGTTCTTGTGAACGACTACTCATGAAACATGAGTTATTGAGTTTGACCTAACAACTACACAGTTGAATCCTAATAGCAATGTCACAATTTGACTTGCTTTGGAAAATATCTCATACTTATCATATATCAATTTTTTTTTGAGTAAATTCAAGTTTTTAGTCTGGTTGGTGGGCAGAGAGACCACTTACAAAGGATGTCTTCCTGCGAGGCCACTTATGAGGGTCGTCATTCCCCACACTTCACTTGTCCAAACATTCAAGTTCAATGACCCAGTGTAGGCACAAAACCTGAGAGCTCAATGGTCGAGTGTGGGCACAAAGCCTCAAAGCTCAATGGTTTAATGCGGATATGAATCTTGGTGTCTGCCTCACTATCGAAGTGCTTGTATCACGGCCCTAAACATATGAAGACATGAAAATAAACACAAATATGTATATTTATAAGAAATATACTTTTATCATGTGAACCCATGAAAATAAACACAAAAATGTACAATTGTAAAAAATATAGGTATGTTAAAAAATAAAAATATATACAAGAATGACAAATATACAGTTGACTGCGGGGGCAAGTATTATTTTTTTCCAGGGTTTCCGGCCATTCAAATTTTTTTTGTCTGTGTCGGCTGCTTTAGTTTACATCGACGGCTACTTTTTGTCCGATACGCCAATGTAGAATAGAAGGTTTGCAAATAATTGTAGTAAACTGGTTGGCAAATTGGGAAACGGGATTTAAAACTTTATAAAATTTAGAATAATAAAATGTCGTTTTCCAAGTGTTTCGTCTCGGGAAGGGAATTTTGTGCGTTTTACGACATTTCCGCGCAGTGCGGCGGCGGCATCTGTTTTCTGTATCGAATGTCTGACGTGGCAGTATGGATGTATTACCATGCTGATGTGGCAGTGCTCGAATGGTCAGCATGGCTGATATTGGTGCGGGGTTTCGATACGAGAGGAGCGGGTAATGATGCTGACGTGACGGATTTGAATTATGTACGTGGCGCATTGCATTATTGTTGACGTGGAAAGATGTTTGTGCATTTGAATGCCTTAGGTTGTTTTTAAATTTGTTTTTGAATCCACGAGGATTGAGAAACGTAATTCGGCCGTTTATATATTGGCATTTTCTGCTTGTCTGACGCTGCAATCAAGATTTCCCTGCCCTCGGGTTACATCACTGACAATCTTTTGTATTTAATTTTTCTCTCCAAGTGTTCCTTCTCTTCCCACTTGTTCCACCTGGACTGCCACTCTAAATTCAAACACACCCTTCAAAACAAGGACATTTCAAACTTCATTTTTATTGTTTTATAGTAACATCAGTTTTCAAATAAGTTATCAATGTTATTGTTTTATTTTTCTCCATGGTTGTTACAAATCAATTAGTGGTTGAATGAAATAATATATTGCTCTACCAACAAGAAGTGTATTATGTATGTTATGATGGTATACTTTACCATGCAAGGTATTGGATATGTCTAATACAATATAATGTATAATTTTTTTAATTTTGTTTTATTGTCATGGAAGCGAGACAATTGGAGATGTTGGGCTTGAAAGTTAGAATAAGTCAAATCAAGAGTAAAGACAAAACTGAAACAACTAAAGAAAAAGATACCCAAGGTATAAAAGAGTTTCAATTAGTTCTAGAAAAATATAGAGGACAAGGAAAATATAATCCTTGAGAAATTAAAAGAAGTCGAAATATGGGCTCGAGTGACAAAAGAACCAATAAAGACACAAAAAGAGATCATAAAGAAGCAAATCAAGTTACAAATGTGGAAAGTAAAAAAACCAACATTATAGGGCAACAAACATTATAATTTCAAAGAGATGGAAGAGCATGGAGATGGAGAAGTTACGGGTAGGGTAGTAAGAGACTTCCTATCAGACAAACTCCAATGGGCAGGGCATATCGCCCGCACAAACATAATTGGAAAAAAATAATAAGAGGAGATGAGCATAAATATAAGAGTAACCTCGATGTGATGAGTGGAGAAGATAGGAACAAAATACCTTGAAACAAAAGGTTCCTCAAAGGCACACAGTACTCTATAGATGCGGATCTAACACCAACACAACTAGAAGAAAGAAGAAACGAATGAGATAGAGTTATTGCAACTACAAGCATAGAAAATGATGCATGGCTATATTGGGGGAAAGCACAAGTCCAAGACTATATGAACCATTATAAATAGGAAAATGGGGGCCCCGAGATCACTTCTCAATACTAAGTTGGAGATGTAGAGGTTACCCTTAGAGGATGGGGCCTGGGTTGGGGTCCATAGTAGAAGGAATGGATATCATTTTGCTCGTAGAAATACATGAACATGAAGATTGTAGGATACCTGAATTGGAAGGTTATAAAAAGATATCAATTTAGAATTAGTTAACAAATAGAGGCAAGGGGCATGTGGGGTGAAATTTTTGATTAAGAAATAATGCGAAAGAATCATAGAATAGAAAAGAAATACCTGAATAACCAACACATATGGTTGAAGATAACATATAGTAAATCCAAAATGTGTCTGGTATCATGTCATTTTGCTCCAAATAGTTCTAAATGTAAAAGAAAAAAATAATCTATATAGAGAAGTTCAGCATAAAGAATTAAAGGGACATAACAAAATATTGTGACACATGAAAAATTGTTCTTTTAATATATTTTAATGCAAGAACAACAATCAACCAAGATCTTTTCATCAATAAGGAAGATGAGCAAAATAGCAATCCGTTGTGATTTGAAGAAGAAGAAAAAATTAGAGATTCGTTGTGATTTGAAGAAGAAGAAAAAAATTAGAGGGGAAAAAAGGTATCCCAGGATTCAAAAGGTGGTATATCGACTTTTGGGACAAATTTGTTACAGGTTTGTAGCCTTCACAAGTTGAACATATGTAATGGCATAAATACATGGTTGAACTCAACAACTCTCACATGTCATGCCTACAATGGAAAAACATAATGGCCTATGTCATTTTCTTTAAAAAAATATATAATATAAAATAAGAAATAAAACATAAATAAAAATAAAAATATTTATATATTTTTAATAAATAAATAAATAAAATTGTTCAATATTTTTTTAAATTTAATTATCTGCAATTTTTAATATAAATGAAAAAAATTGCCTTCAAATTTGATTTTGATGTTTTATTATGTGTAAAAATATTTTTTAAAAATAATATAAATTATTAAACAAAATATAAATATTTTTTTGTTAACAAAATCAAATTTAAAATGAAATAAAAATCTAAAAAAATATTTAATAATTTTTAATTATTTAGATGATTTTATAATAAATAAAACAATTACTTTAAATTTCATTTTAAAATATTATTTTATGTAGATATTTATTCTATAATCAAAATATAATCTAAAACAAAAATAATAAACAAAAATTTAACGATAAAGCATATATGCGCAATATAAATTATAAGAAGATAAAATGTGAAAAAAAATCACTTATGCTAGTAGCGGAGGACAAATCCATCTACCTAGGGAAAAATAGATGAAAAAGTTAATATAACTTTTTAAACTCTCCCTTCATCTACCCCATAATTGCTTTGATGGAACAAAAATAACATAATAAAAAATATAATAACGAGGGAGAAAATAAACATAAAATCGAACAATCTATATTATTGCAATTGTCTTGCATCATTCTTTGCATATTTTAACTTTTGATTTTCAACTCATCCACTACAGATAAAAATGCATTTGATACAATTATCTAATTACTCTATGTTATTTCTCCATGTATTTTTGTTGCACAATGAACACCTTTAAATACTATAACATACTAACATGTTGCATAAACATGTATCAGTTGAAATCATAATGACTAGTTAAAATGTACAAGAAAGTTTGAATTTGAATTTGAATTTGAAGATCATTCTTGCAGTCCTTGTGACTGACCAAGATCAATCTTGAGTCACAACAAAATTATTTAAATAGATAAGACGCCATTCTCAAGGTAGGAGGTGAATGTATGCATGTTAGTGTAAATGAAAGGGAAGTTAAGATGAATATGATTCATATTTGAAGCTTGTTATGTGCCTCCATAACCAAGCTAGAAAAAAATCATAGAGTTGCCTAGGAGTTTTGTGGTCTAACTTGTTGCTTTGGTTTGCTTGCCTTAATTTTGATCTAGTATCAAGTTATAAGTTTATGCACTAAATTGATGATCAAAACTTTGAAAGGAAATGAAGCTTGGAAAGATCTTTATTAGGAATTTCATTCTTGTTGGGGGTGCCCAATAGCTATCAAGGTTGGAAGGGGGTTTAGATTCCATAATCTTCTTATCATGGAGGATCCCATGGATAGATTCAGGGCATTTTTGTCACCAATAGTAAAATCCATTAAGTCATGGCTTATATGGGATGGCAATGACCTCCACAAAGTCCTTTCTAAATATCAAAATTCTAGTTAATGGTAGGTAACCTATTATTCCTTGTCAAGATTAACCCCTTGCTAAAACATCTTGCACACTTCTAAATTTCCCCATAGAGGAATCAAGACTTCGCTTGATCTTTTTAAAAAAAATTTATTATAAAACTACTAAGTGTTTTCTTTCAGGGCTTGAGAATAAAATCTCTCTGATTAGGACTTTAAGTCATTCAAAACTAGTCTTGAGTCTATCACACCACATATGTTTCCCAAAATAGAGGTGAGAAGTTTCGAACCTTTATAGATGATGAATTGTATCTAGATACACCATTTCACAATTACAAATCATGCAAGGGGATACATTTAGCTTTCTTTGGACTTTTATATGGTTTCAAAATTGGATCATAAAAAAATCTTTAGTCTTATTTGAGTTTGGCACCATAATTTTTTGGTCCTTACTTAAATTATAGAGATAAGGCTATTGTGATGGAAATCCAAAATATTGTGATGCCCAACTTAGCTATTCTGATATCATCCAACTGTCATTCTTGTTTCCTCAAGGACTAGAGGCAGCTTGATGGATAAAACCTTATGACTTTCCCCCTCAAAGTTATCTATAATCAACTTGTGCTTATCTTGCCCATTCCCCATCAACTTAATGCTCTCTAGAGATGTAATCTTAGACAAACTAGTTGGAATAAGCTCAACTTGCAAATCTAGAAGTCTAAAGCCAACTCTCAATCCCAACTCACCCCCTACTTGTCCCTTTTGTGGTAGAATGAAATCCTTCAAGCACTGCTTCTAGTTTTGTCCTAATCCTTATTATGGAGAATACCTTGTGCTTTGATACCTACCCTTTTTCACTTCAGTTGGTCCTAGAAATCCACTATTCTTGGTTTATTAGCTTTCTGTAACATATTATCTAGCTCATGTCGTCTTGCCATTATCAAACATTATATTTGGAAGCTTAGATGTTTGGCTACATTGTCTCACTCCTTTTCCCCCCACGAGATTAAAATTCTAATCATTTGCTCGAGTCTTTTAAACCAAATGAAGTTTATAATCTCTGAAACTTAACATAACACTAGCAATGATGCTATCAAGTTGTAGGCCAGTGGTGTTCTCTTCCATCTCAAGGTTTTGCATCTAGGAACACAATCTATCTTAAAAACATACTCTCTTGGTCTCTTTAGTGAGTGGTATAACTTAATTATGTTCATTGTGGGTTATATTTTATTTCATGAGTTGGGTCACAATTACAAGTTCCATCTCTTCCATTGGGGTTGCATTTGTTCTTGCTTCCCTCTAGCACATCAGTGTTATGTGTTGGATACAACTGCATTGCTCGTTTTATGAATTTCTTGTCATGCAATTGGGACTGTTATGTCTTCTATTTGTCGAGACACTCCTCATACGAATGCCTTGCGGTTTCTATAGCTACATCCACTCTGCACCTTCTTTGTGCAACTTTTTGTATTTGTAGATGTCAAAATCTCCTTTGTAGACGTGGTTGTTCCAATTCTGCTATCTCTATAAAAAGTGAAACTTCAACTTACACATTGTACTTTGTGTATTTACTATGAAAGACTTTTCTATTGATATTAAGCTCACTCAAATTAAATACTTTTGATCTTTGTTATCCCTTTGGTAGATGGCTAGAACTCTTAATCACATATTTCGATAAAAATATGCTACTTATTAATACATCAAGACATTTTATTAAAATAAACACAAAACTTGATAGATTTTAGCATCACCATATAGGGGAGAGGACCCAGTAGTTGAACATGTTCCAATGGTTGTGATAGTAGTTCTTAACTTAATACCTATAGTTGTTGATTTAATATCTAATATTTTTGACAACATTGTACCAATGGTTGTGACTTTAAAGTTGTTTTTGCTAATCATGACTACCC
>MU226121.1:351326-367742 GCA_018584345.1 Thuja plicata
CCCATAATTGAATGAAATGTACCTTTTGTTCTAAAAAGCAGCCAATAGTGTGATGCCACATCAGCTGCACAACTATTGGGGTACCTAATTCACTATGATTGGTCTCACTTTTTTTTGGGCTGTTTTGTACACCTTGGCAAAAAGCATGCTGAAGTGGCATCATATTTGATGATGTGGCTCTGAAACCTTAGTTATAAGCAGGAGACTCGCCAAATAAGCTACTGTAAAAAAATGGGAGTGATTTGAAATTTCCACGTAGGTTTTTGAGAAGCCCGAAGTTAGGGTGCACAACTAGTGGGTCCTCTCCCCTAGAAAACAATTAGGAATGTATGTAGAAGGAGTAGCGTCATACTAGGTGGTTAGGGTTGGTAGAAGAATGGCATTTGAAAAAAAAGGGTATTTTCGTACCGAGAAAGGATGGTCGTCCCTCTACAAAATTAAATTAAATTTCTAAAGCTGACATACATCATTTCCCATAGATGCTCATCATAGTTTGGGACGTATTTGCACGCTTGCCATTTAAGAATAAGAAAAATCTTCCCATATAATTGAGGAAGAACACTTCCAAAATACACTTCATTGCTGGTCCATCTCAATCTTTAATTTCTCTTCTCTCGAGGTACCTAATGGAAAAAAAGTTGGGAAAGGGATTGCTCGTCTTTATTCACATGTATTTTTTTTTTTTTTTAAAAATTTGGTTCTCCGTTAAGAGAATAAAAACACTTCAAAGACTCTTTAAAGGTATTATTGAATGCTTGATTGTTAAAATACAAGTATTTAATGTAATATAAACTATTAAATATTAATTTTTTTTTTAAAATTTAAAATTAAAATATAATAACTAGTGGTTTTAATGATATGAGCTGTTATAACTTTTGTGATAATATTTTATAGTGTATTATATTAATACATCAACTCTGTGAATATACATATAATATTAATATATTTTTATAGTAATGATTCTATACCGTTAAAAGAATGTAAATATTAAGACCAAATCATATAGGATATCATATATCATTCTCATACGAAACAAACATGCATTAAATTGTTCATTTAAGATTCAATTTAGAGGCAATGATTGGATGCAGTATTCTTCATTTTTTAATTTATTACATAACACGTATTTTCTATTTGTGAGAAGCATTTTATCACTCAAATGAGAAACATGACATTTCCAAAGACTTGAGATATTTAGCTTTAAAGATAGTAGTGAATGTCAAACATTTTCTCTCTACATCACTAATTTTTAGTGTCTATTTATAACATCAATTCTTATGGTTTATATATTGTTAGAGCTTGTGACATTTAATGGGGATTTGTGCATGATTACTCTATGATAGGACAAACATGTACAAACCTTGAGTTGTTCACATTCCATGACATACCCACCTAATCATCAAATGGGGATTTGTGCATGATTACTCTATGATAGGACAAATATGGACAAACCTTGAGTTTTTCATGTTCCATGGCATACCCACCTAATCATCAAATGGGGATTTGTGCATGATTACTCTATGATAGGACAAAATGGACAAACCTTGAGTTGTTCATGTTCCATGGCATACCCACCGAATCATCAAACTTAACTTCACACACAATGACAACTGAAGCAATTTAGCACCTTATCAAGTAGGTGTATTAAAGTACCTTGATAATAATAGAATCATAGTTTAGTACCTTGATAACATACAATACTCTTACACTACCAAGTGCATAGTTAACATAGCCAACATTCGCCTATGTTATGTCCAAAACATAGTACCCCATCATCAGCCTCATGTGATTCTACATGCTTGGTATATGCAAACACACTACACATTAGGTTAACATTCTTATATTATGGAACATGACCATTGAATACGTAGAAAATAAAATAAAACAAGTATTGAAATCAAAGAATTAAAATGTCATACTCATATGAACCTCAAATTGATGCACGAGAAGTTTGATTTATAGACTTTTAGGAGAATCAAATAGATGGTTGAGATTCAATCTTCAATCTCAAGTTTGATCTAAGATTGAGGGAGCTAATGAGGGGATGTGGCAAGCATGGAAGAGTTGCACATTATTTTGATTCAATTTTATTTTTTACTATTACTCAACTTGAAATGATTAATTGGTAAATAAAATAAGTCAACACATCAATTATTTGCATGAATGAATCAATTAAATGTATCAAGGAGTTCGGGGGAGTTGACTATGTTGGGTTTTTCCAAAATCAGAATGCATATGACCTTCTACAATTGAAACCAAATTAGCACAAATAGAAACATCTATCATTAACAATGAGAGTGTAAGCAATGTACATAGAGATCCTTTCATATATAGGCAAGGTAGATGAGGTAGACAAGTTGGATACAACAATTGACCAACCTTGCAAACATGGGACACTTGTGAACTCATGTAACAAGTGTGTGAGTAAGTGGTAACTTGTGTATATCCATTAGGTGTCTCACTAAGTGCATACATATGTCTCAACTAGATGAGGTGAGACAAAATCCTAAAAGTCCCTAAGTGGAGACTTACATAATGTGAATATGACTAATTGTGGGCATGCTAATAGCTATGAAGTTTTATAAAGTCACAATTCACACTAACTTTTCCCCTTACATGTTACTACTACGCCATTTTAGGTACTCATTCAAGTGAATTTATCATAAAGAATAGTTAAGGAGAAGACCTGGTGAGACGAAAAAACCCTCTCTAAAAGAGAAATGATACAAAATGTATGTAATGTACAAGTAAAGAAGATATCTCATAGAAGGAAGGAACCGTGATGGCTCCCTAAGGCTACTTCAATGCAAGGGATTGCTCATCTTTATTCACATGTATTTTTAAATTTGGTTCTCCATTTAGAAAATAAAATACTTGAAAGATTGTTTAAAGGTATTATTGAATGCTTGATTGTTAAAATGCAATATAAAATATTAAAATTGTGAAAAAACAATTAAAATTTAAATATAATAACAAGTGTTTTTTATGATATCATATTTTATAAATTTTGTGATCATATTTTAAAGTGTATTATATTAATGCATTACTTTACTGTTGTTGTGAATATAAATATAATATTAATATACTGTTATAGTAATGATTCTATATAGTTAAAAGAGTGTAAGTACTAAGACCAAATCATATAAGATATCATATATTACTCTTATACAAAACATACATGCATTAAATTGTTCATTTAAGATTCAATTTAGAGGCAATGATTGGATGCATTATTCTTCATTTTTTAATTTATTACATAACATGTATTTTCTATTTGTGAGAAGCATTTTGCCACTCAAATGAGAAAGACTACATTTCCAAAGACTTGAGATATTTAGCTTTAAAGATAATAGTAAATGTCAAACATTTTCTCTCTACATCACTAATTTTTACTTTGTCCATTTATAACATCAATTCTTATGGTGTACATATTGTTAGAGCTTGTGCCATTTTGATGGGGATTCATGTATGATTAATTTGTGATAGGAAAAACATGGACAAACCTCGAGTCATTCATGTTCCATGGCATACCCACCTAATTATCAAAATTAACTTCACACACAATGACAACTAAAGCAATTTAGTACCTTATCAAGTAGGTGTATTAAAGTGCCTTGATAATAATATATCACATAGTTTAGTACCTTGATAATATACAACATTCTTTACGATACCAAGTGCATAGTTAACATAGTCAACAACCACATATGTTGTCTCCAAAACATAGTAGCCCATAATTAGCCTCATGTGATTCTATATGCTTGGTATATGCAAACACACTACACATAAGTTTAACATTATCTTATTATGGAACATGACCATTGAATACATAGAAAATAAAGTAAAACAAGCATTGAAATCTAAGAATTAAAATTCCATACTCCTACAAACCTCAAATTGAGCACCATGTGGAAATATATTCACGATGAATGTGGGTGCTCATTTTTCTAGCATAACACTTACATTCGTTGGATGATAAAACTGGTAAAATATAGATGCATAAAAGAGTGCTATCAAATTGATGAATGAGGAATTTTATTTATAGAATTTTAGGAGACTCAAATAGATAGTTGAGATTCAATCTTCAATCTCACGTTTGATCTAAGATCAAGGGAGCTAATGAGGAGAGAGAGCTAATCACGGGGGCTTCACTTAGTGAACTTGGGTTATATCACGTGTGTTCACAACATACTAAAGGATCCCCATATTTTTAAAAAAAAAATTGCCCTATAGCCCTTTCTTCTCACCCCCTCCTAATACACAACCCGAATTAAAACCCCCAATTTTTGGCAAGACATTATATGTATCAATTTTTTCTATAGAATTTTCCATACCTATTTATATTTCTATCTATATTCAAATCATTGTTATCCATTCAAAGCATTTAAACCTTGTTGGAGCCTTTTAAACTTTGAGAAAACTTTAAATTTGAAGTATCTTGAGAAGTCATTCCCTCTATCACCCCTCACGGGTCATCACTAAGCTTTTGCATTTCCTCAGGTAGGGAGAGACCTTTACAAAGGTTGAAGCTATAGAAGTTTTCTTGCAAATTTCAACCCACAAGTGGTCAAAACTTATATCAAAACTTTTGTCATATGTCATCATGAAATTTATGTGGTTTGATCCCAAAAGAGTTGTTGGAAACTATAAATTTGAAAAAAAATTAGTGTTTTTCTAAAGTAGTCATTCCTTCTATCTCTCTTCATAGGTCATCACCAAGATTTTATATTTAATATTCACAAAGGATGAAGCTACCGAAGTTTTCTTGGAAATTTCAACTAACATAAAGTCAAATATCATACCAGAATGTTCAATATAAGTTGGTAAGAAATTTCCATGGATAAGTCCCAAGGAATGATGCTATTGAAGATTTTCTAAACTTAAAATCATAGTAGTTAGAAACTCCTTTGTCCCTCCTCGGGCTCGCGTATCCCCGTATCCAATTTGGAAAAGCAGCAGGCTTTTGGCAGGGCGGGCGCTCAAAATGACTAGTTGGCGAATGACGTAGAGGAAATTTTGTGGGCCTGTGCAGGAAAGGTTGGTGGATGAAGACAACTAGAGGATGCCGCATGGCAGTCATTCGTTAACTCGTGCATTGAAGGAAGCGGTTATAAATGAAGTCACGAGATGGAGATAACAATTATTCGCTAGCTTGCAGGTTAAAATGACAGTTAGAGGATGAAGTCAAGAGCTCGTGACATAAGTTAATTGCTAGGTTACGACGGTTATTGACAACTAACAAAATATGCCAAGAGTTGGAGACAATAGTGGTTGATAGGTCACAAACTTGGATAATGGTTAAGGAAAGATGTGGAGAGCTAGTGACAATAGCTAGTCGCGAGCTCACTGGTTAAAATGATGGTGAAGGAAAGAGGAGGAGCGTTAATGAGAAAAGGACATGTGGAGGATGCTAAGGTGATAAAAGTTAAGTTCTCTTGGTTTTTGCTGGCTCGCGAGGTAACAAGCAGTACAGTAAATTGTCAGTTGGAGATTTAGCGAGTGACCGCCACGTGTCTAGGGTTGGCGATGGTTGAAGTTATTTGAAGGGAGGTGGGACTGCTTCACACGAGTCATCTAGTAATAATCTATGTCAAATAACACAACCATAGAGAAATGATACAAAATTTATTCAATAGGCTTGAGTGATGATGTCACATCGAGTAACATGCACCATCGAACAAGTTGATTAAGTGGCTTACAAAGGAGAAAGTTACCAGATAACGGGTGACATCACAATGATCTACTTAAATGATAAACTACAACTGATTGTATGTTTGAACTCATTTGTTGATATTCAACCGAGTTGCAGATGTGATGATAAACATTATCAATTAATGTATTGTTATTGATGTCAACTTATTTGAGTATTATTATGGTGGAAAAAATTTGTTATGTATTGAAGATGAGGAACAAACAAAGTTTATGTGGTCAAAAAATGATGAGTTCTGTATACACCGAGAGACAGTGAACACCGAGTAAAATACAATGTATACAGAGCACAGAGATAACCGAGCTAGAGATCGCCGACACAACAAGGTATTGACCAAGCATTTAATTCCAATCGAGGCTGACTAGAATGCTGAGCTGGCGATTGATGTTTTCGAGGTAAAAGATAAAGTTTGTTATTTTGATCAAACGGTTATGAAAAATCAATGAAGATCAGATGACAAAGATTGAAACGTATTTTTAACACAACTGCCGAGGAAGGATCAAGTGGAAAAATTAACGATGGAGATTAAGCGTCAAAATTTGAAGGATGAAAATTAAATGAGACATGATGTCTATATAAGAGACAAGAGATTCATTATGAATATACATGCGAGCACAGATGCTGAAGCGCACATGCAAATTTTTTGCATGACTGATCAAACTAGTTAAAGACAGAACCAAGCATTTTTCTGCAGACATCACCGAACAAACAGAGGAAAGAGCATTACCGAGTAGAACAGAGTATGGTGAATCAGATGAACTAAAGTGAACAAATAGATCAGAGGTATTACGTACTTAGCATAGATATGAAAATCTGCAAAACAAAGTTGTATTTGAATAAGATCATTATTGTATCAATTTAACCATTGTTACAGATAATAACTTAACCGAGTAGGACAATGAAAGTCTTTATTATAGTTCATTCAGAGAATGTTGAGTATTTTCTTGTTGACCCCATAGTGAATGCATGGTCAAGAGAGAACTGTTAGTTTTAAATCCTTTAACCAGGTCACATTTAACAGTGTGCAGTGTAACCTTTAACAGGGTTGGCTCTTCACCGAGCTCACTTCAGAAGAGTGAAAATATTTTGGGTTACCGGTCCCAGGTGGTTTTTCCCTTAGAAGGGTTTCCACGTTAAAAATTTGTGTCAATGTGCATGAATATTATGGATTGTTATTTTACTTTACACTTTATTTTATTGACCTAGATCATTAATCACAGTATTAATTTACTGACATTCGATAAACACTATTGACTAAAGTTTGAGATACAAAATACATTTCACCAAGTTGAATTATATTTTTGAATTTGTTTTGATATTCATCTGGAGGAAATTGGGACTATAGGATAGATGGAGATGAATGGAGTTAGAAGATGAGGGATCCACTTATTGAATAAAAGGGCACATGGAGTAAGGTATGCAACACTTAACAAAGAGTGGTGATTAATTGAAAAGAGGCAGTGGAAAAAGTTGTTCGAAGTATGGTGGGGCTCGCTTTACTTCATTCATCAGACAAAATACTATGTCGAGTAACTCAACCTAGAACAATATAATGCATAATTTAATTGAAAGGAAATCCATCAACACCATTGGTATGTCCTTTCAGCAAGTTGGCTAATCCCCGATGAAGTTATCAGTATTATCTATGTCGACTAAGGGTCAATGATAGAGGAAGCACGTTGGACGAAGCAAGGATGAAGTATGATCTTAAATATTCTGACAAGTATAATCTGTGGGCAATCAAGGAATTTCCATGTGGTCGATGATTCACTAAGAAAGTTGTAGACCATTTCTTAGAGTAGGTAATTTTTTATTTTATTAAATCAGTATCTGATTAGCTTGTTCTTATCTATGAAGAATCTTGTGAATGGTGAAGAATGTGGGTGTATTCGCAGGACGAGAGGATACAAATTGCAAACAAAATGAATCATCATGTTGGAGATCATAATTAGAGATACTACCCACAATTTAGATACATATGCTCTTGCAAAATGTTTAAAGAATATCAAGGGATGTGGTGAGCTATTGGAGATTATTCAATATCCCAAAATGATTCAAAATGTTATCTTGAGAAGATTTTATATAATCAGTTTGTTATGTCAGTTTGATTAATTGTTAGTTAAGATGTAACACGTCTTTATGAAAGGGTATTCCTTTTCATTCAAACTAAATCCTCACTTATATATTGCTGCAAGAGCATCTTGGGTTCTTGGCAATCTTGTATCAACCAAAAATATGTTTGTTTTGGTTTGGTAGCTTGTTGGAGACTGCTCTGTAAAGTGCTTGGTAACTACTTTTGTTCGCTCGGTTGAAGATTGTTTGTTCTCCACTTGGGCTCGGTTACTTGTTTCTGGCGTGTTTTACCGATGGGTCTCGATGGGTTTTCACCGAGTTGTCTCTATGCTCAGTTGACTTTTCACCGAGTTGTCTCAGTGCTTGGTTGGCTTCTTACCGAGTTGTGTATTTTGATATTGGATCTTCTAGCCGACTTCTGCATTTAATTTCCGTAGCGTAATTAATGTTGGATCTCTCATTGGGATGTGTGTGGACCTAAATCTGGGTCTTTATTGTTTCCTATGTTGGATCTTTAGGATTTGAGTGCCGACCTCTTTGGTGGACTATTGTATATATTTGGTTTTATTTTATTAGATTAAGCATCAGTTTTGGGATAGAAGATTAGGTGTTAGCAGATTTGGATTGTAGTTCTGTGACCTCGCATGTATGAAGATCATTCTATAAAAGATCTGAATGTATATGGACGAAACCGGGAAGGCCTTACAACCTGAAATGTAATAAGTTTGATGAAATAATATAAATGTTTTGTTGTTTATTCTCTCCTTTTATGTGTTGTTGCTTCCAAGTTGTTCTGCAAGTTGGTTTGGGTAGCTGAGAGTGCCCTGGGCCTTGGTCTTCCTACCCTCCTTACGTCAAGTGGTATAAGAGCGAAGGTTAGATAGGTTCCTTCTTGTAAGCCCTAACCTGAGTTGGTTGATATTGTTGTGGGGTAGCAGATTGTGATCTGACCTACAATTGCAGAGGGTTTCAAGATGGTTTGTGGGAGAGGAAATGCAGATCCAGGTCTAGCAAATATGCTAAGATAGATGGCTGCAAGATTGGAAGTTGTTGAAACAGCCCAATGCAGAGGAAGACATCTTGAAGATGTTAGTGATGATGAAATTGAAGAAGTGCAAGGAGAATCCATACTTGCACTTGTGATGGATCAAGAAGAAGAGAGATTCCTGCAAGCTTTGACAAGTTTGAAGTCCACACCTCAGTTTAATCCTCCTGAGTATAGTGGAAAGTTAGATTGTGATGAGTTGATAGATTGGATAACGAAGATGGAAAAATACTTTGATTATGAGAATGTATCTAAGGATAAGAAAGTAAAGATTGCAAGTACAAATTTGAAAGGTCATGCATCCTTGTGGTGGGAGCATTTGCAATTGGATCGGAAGAAAAAGGGTAAAGACAAGATCAAGGTATGGAATAAGATGATAAAAAAATTGAAAGGCAAGTTTCTACCTTGTGATTACCAGATTAACCTAGTTAGGAGAATGCAAAGTTTGAAGTAGAAAGATAGCTCGGTAAAAGAGTACACTAAGGAATTCTACATATTCGACATCAGATCTGGACATGCTAAAGATGAAGTGGAAAGAACAAAAAGATATCTGAATGGATTAAGAAGTTCTATACAAGATGAGATCAGCTTGGTAAAGATGGAGAGTATTGAAGAGGCATATCAATTTTCCCTAAAATCTAAGGAGCAATTGAACAAAAGATATGAACACAGGCAAAGAGGAAGAGGTGGTAGATTCCCTAGAGGAAGATGTAGATCTCATGGTGAAAACAATAGATCTGAACCAAACAAGAAAAATCCAAACACATCAAGACAAAGGAAAGACTGAATGGAAAGGTGGAAGTTCATTGTGAGGAAGAGACAACTACTCCCAAGGTGGTTATAGCAGAAGAGGGTTCCAAGTAACTTGTTACAATTGTGGTGAAGATGGACATAGATCTTTTGAGTGTACACATGCAAGTAAGAAAGTTGGTAGTAGCAGAAATACTTTGGTGCAAGAGGAGTCACTGAATGAACCTGAGAAGGAAGGAAATCTAATGATCAAAATGATACTTTGGAGTGAGAAAGATAAGCAATATCCTATCATGAAAAGTTTTTTCAAGACTAGATGCAGAGTTGCAAACAAATTTTGGAAAGTAATTATTGATAGTGGAAGCTCAAAGAATCTGGCATCTGAGGAAATGGTCACAAAGTTGCAGTTGGGAAGAATGAAGTACTCGAAGCCCTATCATATTTCATAGATCAAGGATGAACATACATTAATGGTGAGCGAGCAATGTTTTGTGAATCTAAAAATTAGGCTAGGTGACTGAGAGGGGGGGGGGGGGGGAANGGGGGGGGGGGGGTGAATCAGGAACCAATAAAACTTATTCTCTTTTATCCTTTATTAGATTGTCTAATCTAATTGCATGCATGAAACAAAAAAGCAATGAACATCCACAACACTTGACACAATATTTGGTTACCTAGAAAACTTTCAAATAGAAAGTAAAACTGGGGTGGGGATGGTACCCACAAGATTTAGTACTGCAATATAAATTTATCCTGTTAAAGCTTACAATTGACCACTCTTGATGGCCTGCCCTGTTAGGAGCAATAAGGACCATTAGGTCCACCTTGTTAAAGGATTTGTACAATACAGTTAAGTATGAAACTCTGTTAGGAGATTTGAAAAGGACTGTTAAGTCCACCCGGTTAAAGGATTTTGCTGATACACCTGTTAGGATGAACCAATGGTTGATCTGCTATGCAACTCTAATTTGTTGAATGAGATCCTTTGATATAATATTGATTACCTGAATGTGATAGACGAGTCTCTGCTATTCATTTTACTATTGTAGCCTCTTAATCAATCTGCCACTTCATATTCACATATCTAACTTCTACTATTGCTACTTACACACACTTGGATAAATAAAGTATCTTACATATATATCTTATCCAAATCAATTAACTTCATAAGTCAACTTCCATAATGCAAATTAATATCCAACAGTAATAACTAAGTTGGCCCAATACTGATACTCAGGTCCAGTAATCCACTCGGGTGATATACTGACACTCGGGCAATATGCTGACAATCGGGCGACATAGTAATCTCTGGCACTCAGGCTACACTGTGTGCTTGAGTCACATTGATCACTCAGAGCTGGTATGCAACTCGGGTAATACTGTGACTCGGGTGATACTGATTGCCACTATCTGCTCGGTCGACACTGCAACTGCTAGGGCTACCCTGCAACTGCTCGGGTTGCACTTCAAGCTGTTGGCTTGGTCAACACTGTAATCATATAAGTGACTAAGTGTTTTGGTAGTAATTGACAACAAGTCTTGCCATAAGGTCTACAATCCCCCCTTTGGCATTAGTGACCAAAAACACTTATCATACCAAAAACTGATCAAACTTCTAAGTCAAAACTCCCCCTTACCATGTGCTTGGGTACTTGCTCGGGTTTTGACAACTACTCTGTAACTCGGTTGCAACTGACTCTATTTTTTATTTTTCAAAATGGTTTTTGATTCTGTGTTATGTATATCTTCCTCTACTTTGTACATGTATTTCCTCATATATATACATATATCCTATCTTTTCTCCTTGTATATATACATATATTTCCTATCTTCCCCCTTATTTTTGATACAAATGCCAAAAAGCATAACTACAAGGTAATACTAACATATGGTAGGAAATCACAATGTACCTTCAAAATTTGAGACAAAGTCTTGTCCCAATTATCTTGCAACACCTTCAGGATGTGAAACTCAATCTAAATCTATGTTGACAACTCCATCATAAGCTCTGCAACTGAAAAGTTGTTATCATGTATGAGTATCTTTGCATGATAAATATGTTTCTGCATGACATCCATGTGTGGAAGGAGTTAGCTGTGTATATCTGTAAGGGATTCCCTTGTTATGCTTTCTTCCCTTAGTAACTCGGCCCGCAGATCAGTAAGATACTTGATCTTGACAAAATGTGTTGAGCTAGAACTTGGGTCAAGTGCCAACTAGTTTGCTTTTGCCTTTAAATAATTGTCTATCTTTGCCAACTTATTCTTGATTTCCATGGTAAAGTTGGAAGTGTCACTAAAATTTACAAATAATGATACAACATTGTTCACAGTGGTTTCTAGAGAGCTAATGACAGTTGTTAGCTTTACCTGATCTATTTCAATTTTACCTGGAACATTCCCTAGAACCTTATTCTCAAATTTCCTTTCTGCCTTCTGCAATAATTTCTCTTGACCATTAAGATCTATGTTGAACTTGTGAACTATGTCAACAAGTTGGTCCATAATAGAGTCATTCTCATTGACTTCAATTTCTAGAGAATCAAGGAATATACCTTTGGTATCTTCCAGTACTCTATTCCTTTTTCTTCTCAGCTTAGAGTTTATGTTGTCTTTCTCTTTTCTTCTACAGCTCACCAAGTATATCCATTTGCTCGGCTATCAGGTTAGAAAGATCCCAATTAGGAATCACAATGTCTTCCTCAACATCAATTTCATCAGTGATTGTTCCTTTACCCTTGACCTTGGGATGAGGTGAAGGAATGATTTCTTTTCCTTTCCCATCATCATCCTTAACCTTTCCATCCTTAGTGTTCTCCTCAGTACTCAATTGGAATAGGTCATTGACATTCTTTGCACCAACTAAAGGGACTGTATCAATTGAAGAAACATTCACAGTGACCTTTTGTGACTCGGTTTGGCTTGGCCTAGTAGTAGGTAGAGCCTGATGCTCGGTTCCTACTTGACTTGATATAGATTCTTTAGTCTTTTCCTTGCTCGGAGATAAGATTTTTTGAATAGGTGATTGGGGCAGGGATGCCATCACTTTTATTGCTATTTGTTCAACATTATATTCTTCAATGGTCTGAACCTCAGGTAACTCTTCCTCTTTATCCCGTACAGGAGGGTCTGTACTTTGTTTCTCTACCTTATCTTATTCCTTGATTTCAAAAATTGTCTTCCATATCTTTGTTGCAGCCTGCACAACTTCCTCTATTTTCTTGTTTAATATTTGAAAAGTCCTAAACCTTGGAGTGTGATTACTCTCATACTGAGTCAGCATCTTTTTCCTCTTTAATAGTCATAGTAGGCATGACTTTCTTCAAGGTTTGCATTCTGATGTCCTTTTCAATCTGAACTACATTGTGCCAGTGAATTCTGATTTCCCTGAGAAGGTCTTCAGTCATAGGGCTTTTCAACTTTGATGGATAATACTTCCATCTTTCCATTTTCTCTACTGATGCATCCTCAATCATCTTCTGCTCATCTTTAGTTTTGGTAGCATATTTCAATTATTTGAGAGATCCCATAACATAGCCTCCTTTTAAATCTTTAATCCTCTGCTCAAAGGTAGGTGGTGGCTTCTTGAATATGACTATATCTTCTTCTTCTTCATCTTCCTTGGGCAATTTCAGCTTTCTTCTGGATCTAGTGAAATCAGGGGTAGAGGCCTTAGGTGTTTTCTTGGGGGCTAGCCTCTTCTTCTTAGGAGGCTCTGCTTCTACCTCTTCTTATTCTTTCTCAGATTCATCATCTTCTATCTTTATCTCATCTCCTTTGCTTTCAGTGATTGAAGGAGGAGAGTCAAAAGGCTTGTCATATTTCTTTCCAATCTTCTCAATTCTCTTTCTTCCTCTCTTTAGGATTTTAGGAATCTCAATTTACAAAGATATTCTGCCCTTTGCTTCTTCATAAGTACCAAAATATGGTACTTTGGGATCAACATGTTCATTTACAAGAGCTTCAATAATGTCTCTGGTTTCATCTATGTTAACCTCATATGCAAGAGGTTTCACCCATGTAACCCTAGGCTTGACTGCTTGAATGTACACTTTGTCACAGTCAACTAGGAAGCAAATATCATTCTTATAGTCTTCTACCAATTGTTTACGGATTTTGTATCTATTCTGCATCTTCTCTCTGAAACTCTCAAAATATGCATCCATGATGCTCTCAAAATTATCTCCTAATTATGCTCTGAATTCATTTATCTGATAAACTATGGGTCTGTCCTTTTTCCATATAATTGTGCCTTTGGAAGGGAAAAAATTCTACACATAAAAGAATATGCATACCAAGAGTGAACCAAATTTACACAGATTGGTCTTGGATTCCTGGATGCTCTCCATTTTTTTCTCAATTGGATGAGCTGCAACTTGGCAAGGTCGAATGAAAGATTGTTCTTGACTACTTTATATGCCAAGTCCAAAGCCTCACATGGTACATTGTTTGGTCGGCTAGAAATGTAGATCTTGTGTGCAATCACATGAATACTAAACTTCAATTCCATGTCTATGACTCCATTCAATTTCATGCCTCTTCCATCCCACTCGACAAGAGTCTTCTTGGCCAGGTCATCCCGGGGTAGGGTTTTGGTTGCCTTGGATTTGTCAAGCATTGGGTACCCTGTCACATGGTGCACCATTGTCTTAGTGATCTTCACTAGTTGCTCCAACCAGAGATGCATGTCGTGAACATGACTCGGAACGAATCTAATCCACTTTATCTAAAAGTTTTGTGGCATATGCAATATGTGGGTTAAACCCTTAACTTCGAGGTGTTTGTGTTTCGGCTTCATATTTTCTTCTACACAAAGTTGCTCATATGCTTGATTCATCTCTAGTGTTCCTAGCTATTGAATGGTGCAATGATAGAAATTTTGGATGTCGTTAATCAACAGTACCTTTGAAGGAATTTGGGAATGGGCTCCCATCAGATCTGTCTCTTTTGCAATCGCTGGATGAAGTTTAAACTTTGGCAGTTTGCAGACAACATTCCTCACTAACATCTCAGATCCCTTCTTAACTTTACTACTGGATGAAGATGCCATAATGTTCGGAGGTTTGATAAAAATTCACTGTAACTAAAGATTTCAAACACAAATTCACTCTACAATTATTGTAAGCTCTTAGTCACTTTGTAAACTATAAATAATAACCCTTCAACTCCACCATTTATGAGAAAATTCATCATAGGTTTTCATTAAATGCTCCGTACTTGGTAGTTGTGACAGCTCGGGTAGTTCTCCCAGACTTGCTCAGAAGCTCGGCAAAAACTAACCTTTACATCTTCAAAACCATACAACCTAACTTAACTCAGTTAATCCTGAGTACCTCGGATGTAACTGAGATCCTGACTCAGTTAGAACCATAATGTGTCCTATTGCATCAATATGCAGATTTGGACTTGCTAGCATATCTAGAACTGATGTATGATGGCTTGTATGCATAGTTCCAGTTGTCTCCTTGCATGTTTTTTTGGAGATGGTGGATCCACCCAACTCACTGTTTTGGGTGCCATTCGATCCTTCATTGTTTTGGTCTAAATTATCAGGAGACTTCCTTACCCACTGCTGACTCATCTGTGTTCTGATTTCAAAAAAAATTTCTTTGCCTTTCTCAAAACTAGTATCCACTTTTTCTCTGTTCATGCAATTCTTGCTTAGATGACCGGGTTGTTTATACACATAACATCTCTTAGTAGGATTCCTTTTTCTAAGATGAGTCTTTGCACGATTTGCACCAATGTACCCATACTCACCACAATGACAACATCTGCTTCATGTGTTGTAATCCCAACCAAAAATTTCTTTAGCTAGTTGTTCAGCAGGGTTCCATTTCTTAGTTCTGCACTCGGAAGACTTTTGACCTTGTTTGTTACAATTGAAACATTTTCCTTCAAACTTAGGTTTGTCAGTGCATTCACTTTTCCTATGTCCATGTTTGTTGCATCTGTCGAATTTACCATTAAACTTTGACTGTCCATTGCTCCAACACTTATTTTTTGTGTGCCCTAACTTACCACAATGATTACAAGTAGGTTTGTTGTTCATTTGAGCTCCTTGCTATGAGGATTCACCTTGTTCAGTATAACCTAATCTAGTCTGTCCATTATGTTTGAATTGAGTTTTCTCTGTCAACTGATCCATGCTCATCTGTGAATTCACCATACTCTCATTGGTTTATTTCTCAGTGTTGAGATCATTCTACAGTCTTTAATTTTCAGTCCTCAGATTGATGACTTCTTGATTTGAACTATTGAGTTGATTTATCATATCTGCTTGCTGTAGTGACAAATGATGGATTTGATTTTCTTTTCCGTCTAATCTTGTACTTAGCAATATTTTATCTTCTTGTGTCATTTAACTGTCATTTTTTGCTTGATTCTTTTGTTCCATGACTTCACATATTTTGACTAAATGAATTTCTTGTTCTCTCTTCAACTTTCTGACTTCTTCATGTAAATTGAGATTCTTTGCAAGTAGGTCTTCAATGGCTGCATCAGCTTCTTCAAAACTTATTTCTTTGCATAAATCTTCAATTCTTTCTTCTATGTAATTTTTATCATTCCTTTGCACTACTAAATCTTTTCTTCTTTTTAGGGAACGAGAGAGCTGCTCCTTTAGTTTTTTGATTTGATCCATGGCCACTTGTATATCTAGCTTTTCATTTTCAATGACTTTCTCTAGTCTGTATATTTCCATTGCCTCTAATCTTTGCTCAAGATGTCAAACTTCTGACAAGAGAACATTTAGCTCTGATACCAATTGCTGGAAATATATTGAGGCTAGGTGATTGAGAGGGGGGGGGGGGGGGAATCAGGAACCAATAAAAATTATT
>MU226121.1:371812-383103 GCA_018584345.1 Thuja plicata
TTTTTCTTGGTAATTTGAAGCCATCAATGGAAACTTACAATCCTAAACAATTAGTATACCATTGATGGCTTCATAATTATTAAGTGAAAGGGAGTTCTCTGATCTGGAACCCCCTTTGGTGATGATCTTATGCAGTTCCACATAGACACGACATGTTCCTTAGAAGAATTTTAATCTCACAACAGCTGAGAAACATAAATGTAGGCACAAACTTTTCCCAGCCTTGCTGAAATTCCAGTTCCACTTTATCTATTCAAGATCATAATTGTACATTGAATTTATGCCCATCTGGGGCCTTCTAACACTATATATTCTATGCAGCTACACGTGCATTCTCGATTCAGAGTGGGAAAATCTTATTTTGGATGCGAGGGAGAGAAGCCAAACACATAAAGACCATGCACATAAACACGATAGATGGGAAACATAAATGTAGATATCACAATAGTTGAGAAACATAAATGTAGATATCATGTTCACAATTGTTTGGAGACACAACATAATTGAGTGGTATACCTAGACGATGCAACACAGCCACTACTCCTCCAGTTCTAAGTTGGCACTGCAGGATCCAAAAACCATAGATAAGGAATAAATTTAGAAAGTAGAGGAGGGCTGTAATGACCAAAATAATATAGGACCCCTATATTATTTTGGTCGTTATGACCCTCCTTCTCTGCTCTCTAAATTTATTCCTTATCTATGGTTTTTGGATCTTGTAGTGCCAACTTAGAACTGGAGGAGTAGTGGTTGCGTTGCATCGTCTGGGTATACCATTCAATTATGTTGTGTCTCCAAACAATTGTGACCATTATGCCTACATTTATGTTTCTCAGCTGTTGTGTCTCATGATCCCTTATGACCCTTTATGACCCTTTACGATCCCTAAGATTACATCTTAGAGATCTTAAAGTGTCGTAAAGGGTCATAAGAGGCTCCTAGGAGGGGCCAAATGAGCTTCCACCTTCACGTGGTTGGCCTTGTTAAGTAGAGAATGTTAAACTGTTCTCGAAACAAAGAGAATCTCAATATTTTAAGGTCCCACTTCATGCACATGACAAATTTTTTTTAAACATAGCATACCGTCACACTTGCGATGATATTCAGTGGATGACCGATGCCAAAACACGGGACGCCCAGATGTCAGAATAGTTCGACAGCTGGATGTTGCATGTACAACATGTCTATCGCATACTCATCATAATGTCGACACTCATAATGTGTAATGACAACATACTAACCCTCATAGCCGGTGCATATTGCGATGGTCATGACCGTCGCAATAACGACGGACATAGCCACTGTCAGTGATTTTGACACAAAAAATGCAACACCGGTCTGTGTCGCTTTCCCGACGGAGTAGTGTCGTAATTGCAATGCATAGCCGTCAAAAAGAGGTCTCAAATGTACTAGTGATGGTGATTGAGTAATGTTTTGTGAATATGAAAATTAGAAAGTACTATGATAAGGTGTTGTGTGATATTATACCAATGGATTGTTAGTATATTTTGTTGGGTGTACCGTGGCAATATGATAGACATGCTATACATGATGGAAGAGTGAATAGATATACTATTTGGGTTGATGGTAAGAAGAAAATATTGTTACCTTTGGTTGAAGAGTCTTTTGGTGAGATATGTACATATGTGAAAGTTTGTTTGATGGAAGGTAGACAATTTGTTAAGGATTTGAAAAGAAATGATATATGTTATGCTTTGATTCCTAACAAATCGAGTAAGAATACATAAGATGAAGTTCCTGTAGAAGTTGATAAATTTATTACAAGGTATGAGGAGATCATTTCGGATAATGTACCTGATGGTTTACCACCGATGAGAGATATTATTCATTGTATGGATATGATTCCTGGAGTTAGTTTACCAAATAAGGCATAGCACCGGTTGACACCGACCCAGAATGAAGAACTCAACCGACAAGTTTATGAGTTGTTGAACAAGGGTTTAATCAGAGAAAGTTTGAGTCCATGTGTAGTACCAGTTGTATTCGCACCTAAGAAGAATGGAGAATGGATAATGTGCACTAATTCAAGAGAAATCAATAAGATCACAGTTAAGTATGGGTTTCCTATACTGAGGATGAATGATATAATGGATTGTTTGAGTGGAGCAAAATATTTTACCAAAATTGATTTGAAGAGTGGATATCATCATATCATAATCAAAGAAGGTGATGAATGGAGGACTGCTTTCAAGACAAAAGAAGGTTTGAATGAGTGGTTGGTTATGCCCTTTGGTTTAACTAATGCACTGAGTACATATATGAGGTTAATGAATGAGGTTTTGAAGAAATTCTTGAATAAATGTGTGATTGTATACTTGGATGATATTTTGATATTCAGTTTGACTAGAGAAGAGCATTTGATGCATATAAGACAAGTATTATAGAGATTGAAAGAGGAAAAGTTGATGATAAATTTGAAAGTGTTCCTTCATGAAAGAAGAACTTGTGTATTTAGGTTTTGTGATTTCAGCTGATAGCTTGAAGATGGATCCTAAGAAGGTTGAAGCTATACTTAGCTGGACTACACCTAAGAATGTCAGTGAGATAAGATTGTTTCATGGATTGGCAAGTTTTTAGAGAAATTTTATCAGAAATTTTAGTTCTATTTGTAATGCTGTGACTGAGACAATGAGAGGAGACAAAAGAGAATTCAAATGGACACATGGAGCTGATCAGAGTTTTGAGAATTTGAAGCAGAAGGTTGTTGAATTGCTTGTATTAGCCTTACCTAATTTCAAAAAGGTATTTCAAGTTGAATGTGATGCTAGTGGAAGTGCAACGGGAGTTGTGTTGACTCAAGAAGGTAAACCTACTGCTTTCTTTAGTGAAAATTTGAATGATGCCAAAAGGAAATATTTTGTCCATGATCAAGAATTCTATGCTATTGTTCAAGACCTGAATAAATGGAGACATTATTTGATGCTGAATGAATTTGTATTGTATACTGATCATAAGGCTTTACAGTATTTGGATAGTCAAAATAAGTTGAATCAGAGACATATGAAATTGGTAGAGTCTTTGCAGAGTTTCACATTTGTGATAAAGCATAAAAGTGGAGTTTCTAACCAAGTTGCTGATGCATTGAGTAGAAGAAGATATTTTTTGACTGAAATGAGAATTGAGGTTCTTGATTTGGATGACACGAAGCATTTGTATGAAAATGATCCTGATTTTTCTAAGCATTGGAGAGCGTGCAGAGCACCTATTCCAAATCAACTGAGTAAGTATGATGACTATTTCATTCAAGAAGATATGTTGTTCAAAGGTATTCAGTTGTGCATACCGAGAGGATCAATGAGAACTAATTTGATAAAGGAAAAACATAGTAGTGGTTTGGTTGGACATTTTGGTATTGATAAGATATTGAATTTACTGAAGGAAATGTATTTTTGGCCTCAATTGTATAAGGATGTTCATAAATTTGTGAAAATTTGTGGAGTTTGTCAAGTTGCAAAAGGAGTAAGTCAGAATAATGGATTTTATACACCGATTTCTATTCCTGAGAAACCTTGGAGTGATATCAGCATAGATTTTGTTCTTGGCTTACCGAGGACAACCAGAGGTAATGATTCCATATTTGTTGTTGTGGATTGATTATCTAAGATGAAACATTTCATACCTGTTGGGATAATGGAAAGGGTGTGTACTGAGAGGGGAGGGGTGAATCAGTACCCTTAAAAACTTTTAATCAATTCTTTGTAACCATTGTTCTGTATTAACCGATTGAATATATTGCAAACACCAAACATATAGTATCACTGCTGAAATGTAAATGCATATAAAATAAACAATACACATACATGAAATTAAGTACTCATGACACTAGTATTTTGGTATCACACAAAACCCTTGTTAGAAGGTAAAAACTGCGGTGGGGAAGAGACCCACAAAACTTCACTACTGCAGTAAATAAAGTAGCTTGTTAAAGATTAAAAAGAATGATCACTTCTGATGATCTTACCCTGTTAGGAGTAACAATGAGATCGGTTAGATCTACCTTGCGTTAGGATTTTTCAACATAAGGTATGTGTGCACTCAGTTAAGAGATTTACAATAAGACAGTTAAGTCTACTTTGTTAAGAGATTTTGGAGGTCTATTACAATTGTTAGAGAGTAACAGAAATTTGATCTGAACAAATAAAATCTCAATATTGCTGATATAGATCCATTAACTGCATACAAAAATATCACCTTAATGTGAATGATAATACCTTCTGCTTTGTTTTTCTCGGTAGCCTTGCCTTAGTTCTGAAAACATATTTTTGCAATGTAGTCTCCGTCCTTAAAATCCTTATTTGATCTCTGATGTTTGTAGTATGACAGCTACTTGATCATTGCTTGATCAACATACATTCCAAAATCTGACATCTGTACATTTATATATCAAATCATATGACCTAATTAGGGTTTTACAATTACATCACTACCCTAAGATCAACAGTGTACATAATTTACCTTGATCATCTAACATAGGAGACATAAATAATTAATGTTGCATATCTGTCATCAATGCTCTCCTCGATCGTGTAAATCATTATCTAGGTCGACACAAAACTTGTTACATAGAATGATGTTCCATAACAAAATTTTATGTGGCCTCTAGTCCACTTGGTTATTGTCATCTCTCGGTGCTCGATGTAGTATGTGTATCTTACTTATACTGCTTGTTCGGTTTATACTGTGTAGCTCGGTGTTGTCTATTTCTCGGTAAAGTCTATCAGCTCGGGTATCACTGTACTCAGTTAACTCTGGGCGTGATCAGTGCTCTTGGTTAACTCTGCACTTCGGTGAATATACCAACTGTCCTATTGTGACTATTTTACCATCTGTACATTATGTCTGCTTGATAACTAATGACAACTTCAATGCGTAATTGGAGTAACATTCTCCCCCTGTGGCACTAGTATCAAAAACTTATTACTATTCAGAATATTATACATAGTGACTCCCCCTTTGTACATGCTCGGTATATGTATATGAACTCCTCCTGATTATATTTTCTGTAACTCCTTATGATTATAGTATCCCCCGTACTATACTTATAAACATATGTTTGCCCCTCTTTTAAAAATAATGACAAAAGGAATATAACTTACAGTTTAAATATTAGGATGGGTGGTCTTGAGAGTTTCCAGTAGCTTCTCACATTCCTCCTTTAAATGCTCAAGGGTTAATAGCTCTAATTTTAGCTGAGCATGCATATCATATATGTTGTCTGTCACTGACAATTCTGGGTGGCAATTAGGTTCTTTGCCAATGTCACATATTTTTGCATCATTACCAAATGTGGTAGTAACGTTGCTTGTAGCTCGGTTACTTGTTCTCTAATTTTCTCTTCTTCTTTCTTTAGGTCTAGTATCAACCATTGGTTATGAAGTACCTTGGTGTAATGCATCTGCAATGCATTTTGCTCGGTTGATAGATTGTTTACACTATCTTTTAGATCTTGATTGATCTTCTTTATCTTTTCACTAATCTCAGTAGTGAAGTGATCTAATGTGCATAACTATTATAGAATTGTAATGGCTTCAAATTTTACAGTTTCTATTCCATTCACAAATTCAAATAGAGTTACCTTGTGTACTACCACTGCCTGGCTGATCTTCTCTGTGACCTTGTATTGTATCTTTTTCTCAGCTCTTTCTTCCAATTTCTGCTTGGCATTAATGTCAGGTTTGTTAATGGCGTCGATGAGAATTGCAAGTTGATCAATGATGGGGGTCATTTCATTGATAGCTAAGTTAGGGACAACTTGCTGAAGAATCTCCTTGGCGGCTTCTAGGACTTGTGCATTCTTATGTTCTTTCCATAATTTATCACGTGTTGCTTTCCTAGTGCATAATTCACCATATTTCTGGATCAAGTGTCATCGGATCCCATGCTGAAATCTCAATGATTTCATCTAAAGTAATTCCAGTCTTGTTTCCTTTCTTCTTCTTCTTTTTCTTTCCTTGGACACTAGATGAAGGAGATAAAGTTAATGCTAATTGAACCTTTTGCTCGGGTTCAGGATTTGCTTGCTCGATACTTGGTGTGATGACTTGGTGAGGTGTTTCAGTAACTTGACTTGGTATCTGTAGTAGAAGTATCTATTGTATTATCTTTGTTGTCTGTATTACCTTCACCTTTTGTTTCTGCATCAGTGGTATCTTTTGGTGCATCACCTTGGATAGTTCCACCACTATGCTTGGTCTGTGTACCTTGCTGATCACCCTTGTCTTCATTTGTATCTATAGCCTGCTCGGGTGTCTTCTTCTGTGCTTCACTCTCTATTTAAATGTCTTGTACTAAAATAGGTAGTTGACCTAGTACATTTACTTGGGCGACCTCTGTTGTGTCTTGTTCATTCATGGTCTCAGTTGCTCTGACTATCTCATCTTCCTTAGCTTTACCATCAAGATCATCTTCAGTTATGTCATTTACGGTGATATCCGGATGACTCATATTAGTTAATAGTTGAGGAATTTCATCCAATATATTGTTAACATCTGCATCATCAACATCTATTGGTTCTGTGCTCGATTGATCTTCCTTGGTGTCGAATTTGGATACAATGTCTATCTCTTCCTCTGGATTTTTTATTTCCTTTGGTGGGTTCAACAGTTTATTCCATATCTATGTTCCCTCAATATCTACTTCCTTCAGATTTCCTTGTAGAATATTAAGTGCTCGCGTCTTCTTAGGAAATTTCTTGGCATATTGCTGCATGATATCATTTATCTGTTCTATAGTGCAATCAACTTTAATAAGATTGAGAGTTGTCTCTCTCATCTGTTTCTCAGTTTGAAGTGCATAGGACCATCTAGCTGATATCTTATCATATAACTCGGAAGGAAGGTAAGAAGAAAATTCAACTGGAACATGTTTGAAGTTTTTCATCATACCTATGATTGCTTCTTCAAGTTTATCCTTGTTCTTGGTAGTCAGATCAGAATATGCATGTATCTTTGGATGTCTTAATCATCTGATTGTTATGATTGTTGTTGGAGTAAAAAGTTATTTCTATGTAAGTTTGACTGAGGTCATCTGTATATTTTCTTCCTCGATCAACCACTGAGTCTAGCCAACATGAATATGCTTCAGCAATTGACTTGTTGCGTAGAATCTGTTTCTTTCATCTGCTGATTGTTGGGAAACTTCAGATCAAAGTCATTGGGGACTATGTTGTGAGGGCGTGGTCTGGATGATGAATGTGGTAGATATAATCATCCATTTGAGATATTTCCAACTTCATTTCTTGTTTGTCCTTTTCATCTTTCCAGGCTCTTGTGACAATCTTTTTTGTCAAAGACTCTAAATGCTTAACATCTATTGCATGAGTAGCAACTCCCAGATCAATCTTTTCAAGTTTGAAATCTTTAGTTGTTACCTCATCTAAAATTTTATCATTTTTGGGAATAGAAACCTCTGCAAACCAGCGCCCAGTCTGAGCATCAACATCTATCCTCGCTTAAGTCTTGGGATTTTTAATCTTAACCTCCTTGCCTAAGCATCTTCTCACCATGTCCTTATCTGACAATGGAATTGGTACAATACTCCTCTTTCTGCTGATGGAGGAGCAGAGCATGGTGGTGTATCTACTGAGTCTTTAGTAGGAGTTTGCAACACAACCGAATCGACATAAAGAGCATCACTGGTGAGGTGCTCTTTACTCATTTCTCCTCCCTCTTCAAAGTTATCCAAATTCAGCACATCCAGAGCTTGATCTTCCATTAGGGCTTGTCTTTCTTCAATAGAGTCCAATTCCACACCTTCGTGGCTAATTGCAACTTTTTTCAGCCTCTTGCTCCGAGAACATGTAGTTCTTGCTGGAGTGGGAGATTTCGCTTCGGAGGAAACCTTCTTCGTTAGGTTCTTTTCCAAATCAACCGTACCTACAATATGAAGTTCAACATGAATATTAGGGGAAGAAAGTTTATTTCTGGGAAACAAAGTATCCTAGGTGTGCACACGAGTCTCTAATTCAGAAATCCTTAATTTTCCCAGTCTTTTCTCCCTTAGCCATTTCTTTGTTCTTCTTATCACATTGAATGTCCTGTGTTGAATGTTGTCCTCTTCTCACCTATTCCAATCTATTTCTTCAAGGGGTTCACCTTGTACTCTATTTTTGTATTCAAAATCCACCACTTCTTCATCTGGGTACTCTTCAATTCCCTTAATATCAAGAGGGAGTTTCATCCCTACGATTTTCCTTAATGTAAAATGGGACCATAATCTCCTGCGCACCTCAAATTCATCTTCATAATCTTCCCAATAGTCCTCAGGCTGAATAGGTGGGTGAAACCTTCTGTCATGCCCAGGTAAGACTTAGCAAAACCCTTACTATCAAATTTTGGGTGTGCGATATATGTTTTGATTTTCAAACCTTTGGTCTTTGTAGCTAAATTGAGGGCGTCTAAGGTGGATTTGTAGCAGTGGTGTCCTAAATCCATAGGAAAAGTTATTCCTGAAGGTTCCTTTCCCTTCAAGTTTTTTTCGATGATTGTCAACTATCTACATACCTCAGTGAGTACCAAATGATCTAGCACGTATCTAGGCAATCTAAAGGGCTCACCTTTGAATATGCTAACTCTAATATAGGTGAACCTGGGAAACTGAATAAAGAAACTGCCATAAATTTGAATTAATTGTATGGCTTCATCAAACAACCTTTTATGCAAGCTTCCGCGTAATTCAAAAACAAGACGAACTAGAAATACATCATTCACTCTTGTAAAATTCTCCGCGCACCTCCATAGCCGCAACAGGGGATAATAATCATAAATTTTCATTCCTGGCGTCAAAGGTTCATGAGGCAACCCAGGCCATTGTCTAGAACTGGCCAGAATATAGATCAAGAAGGAGGACATGTAGAAACCCCTCATACCGACGAAGTTGGCTAACCCTTCATGAGCTCACCCTGGTCCAAGAATTTCTGTCCATTTGTCAGCACTTGAATATAAAAGAACATCTAGTCCTTGCAGTGAAATGTATGCTGATTTCCTTTAACCCTGCTTAACAGATTGACCAAATCTCTTATCTCAGCGATAAGATGCTCGCAGATAAGGGGTTTTGGAAGATGAGATCCACCTCTCTTAGTATTTAGAAACCAACCCCTAACAATTACATTTCTATATTATTTCTTCTTCTCCACAAAGAATGAATAAGTTGTACCAATAGTCCATGCTTCATATGTCTCCTTATCTGGAATACCCATGCCAAACATTACCGTTTCCCTATCAATCATCACTAATACTTCACCAGAATTGGTGTGAATGTACTTCATTTCTATCATAGTGATTCATACATTCTATAACCAGCTCTGGGCATGGGGCTACATTTGGAAAAGAGACGGCTTCAATCAAACCACTATGTCTGGTTTTCTCTGCTATAGAACCTTTCCGGGGATTTCTCAGCCTTTCAAGAAATTCCTCCACAATTACATTCATAAGTGTTGTGTCTTCCAACTGTGGAAGAGAACTAACTAGACTAGACAAGGACTCTAACTTAGGCAATGGTGGTCTATTATACTTCATCTTATTTAAACAATTAAAATTCCAGAACAAGAAAACAAGGAATCCGAGAAGAAACTTGAAAACTTGTTAATCTTCAACAAACTGCTTAAGCTAGAAGTTCAGAGTTCGATGACTCACCAAAATTCATGAAAATGTCAGTGCTTCAACCTTGAAATTACCTCCTTCATCTTTCTAGATCCGTGATGATGAAAGAAATCAAGACTGAATAAAAAAAACCCAATCTTTGCTTATAACAAGAAAAAGATTTTCTTGAATTCCCGGAACGCTTAAACCTTCATTACTTCCACGCGAATTAATGGTGAATGACATCAGTTTGACATAATATTAACTAACTATCATTTCACACCCCTTAAGCTCACGAAATAATGATTAACTTTCCTGGAAAGATACGATTTTAAAAAATTTGGAATCTCCCAACTTATACTCTATCCGTACCAATATTACCTTTTTCCTTCATGAAATCAGCTGCGGATCTGGAAATAAAAATCTTTAAATTTGAACTTCGGAAAATGAACTTTGAAAGTTCAAAGTGAAAGTTCAAAATGAGAAACAAACTTGACCAAAGATGCGGCGGCTTTTTAAATTGATAAAGATGACTCACCTTTTGCTTACACTTGTATAATTTGAACTTCAAAAGTTCAAAATAAATTTCAAAATGAGGGAAAAAGACACCTAAAGGAAAGACTAGTCGGAATGAAGCTGCGAAAACGCAAGACGCGCAAGCAAGATTTGAACACGGGAATTTGAAGTTTTGAAAGTTCAAAATAAAGTTCAAAAACCAAAATTTCATAACACAAAGATGCGCAAAAATATTTATCATCAAAAAAAATAATATAGTGTAACAAAATGAAAGAGAGATTGTTGCATTTGGAAAACACATACATCATAGAGTGCTATTACATTTGCAGCTATCCTAAAACTTAACATAGTATCAGAGCCAGACTGCAAATGTAAGAGAGTAGTTTGTTGATGGTGAAAGTGTGATTGTCTCAGAAAATACAGCCTCAGTACATAGACCATATCTCACAAATCCATCGTTGGAAGTTTCTAAATTTTGGATATGTTGGTGAAAAACAAAGTATTAAAAATCTCATTGAAGCGATTAGAGATAGAGTGTGGGGTTCAAAAGTTATGATGGACTGTGTACGGGTCTATGTGAAATTCCTGAAAGTGGATTTCATTAAAGAGATATATTAATTTTTTATGATCGTGGTCAACCATTAACAAAGAAGATGTATTCAAGGAAGTGTGTCTCTTTATATAAAGAAATAATTAATTATAGAGTGTCACCTCTCTTGGAGCAATCAAGTCATTTCACAAGAAGACATGAGTATTGTTCAATGATATAAGAGTGGGAATTGTACATTGTGGGGGGAATAATAACCAATGTTACATTTCCATTTGAATCATCCTTAGGGGAGAGTGAGAAAATGGTGATCATCCACTCTAGGATATCGCTCTACATGAGGGTCATCGACATAGCTAGCACGAACAACATAATGATCTCCTGCAGTGTGTTCGCCGCAAACAACTTCAAATTTTGACGAGAGTTGATATTTCCTATATGGGCTCACCTTACAAAAGGAAATATTTGAAAATTAAGATAAGTATTCCATGTTTAAATATTAATGAATTATTGAGTTTGAAATTTATGCTATAATATTGGCTAGTAAAATCTTGTATGCTTCTATATTTGGTATTTCCGTATGAGATAGTTTAGTTTATAAGCTATTTGTAATCTCTCTCTGACATACC
>MU226122.1:0-17282 GCA_018584345.1 Thuja plicata
TTCCATTTATTCTGTAAGAAGGCATGTTCTAGTCCCTTGCTTCAAAAACATAATCTTCGTAATGGTCATAAGATAATACATGAATTCTTAACATTCATATCTGTAGAATTACATGGAATAAATAATTTGAATTATTTAAATGCTGAAGATGACATATTATGCTTGGTTTATGCAAATAGCGTTAAGTATGAGGTCTGCAAATGTAACTTAAGGATATGAGAGGGAAGCTAATCTTAATTAATTAGATATAAAATTATAATATGTTAATGATTAAGAGATAAATTTGATATAAAAATGGGTAAGAAATGGAGTCCTAAAATTTGGGCTCCATTAGGATGATCTAGAAAGGTTTGTTTATTATCATTTTCAATGACCCCATTAGCCAAAAAACGGTTGTCGACAGACAATTTTGGTCCATCGGAGCATGTAGCTTCTGTGCCCTTAGTTGGTCGGGATCTGCTAACTTCGATGAGATCATGGCCCTCTCTTGCCCACGGTGGATAACCGCTAAGAACATCCTCCCATTTTTATGAAAATTTCTTCTAGACGCTCTTGAGTCCCTTGGCAAAGTTATCCGTATTGATCATTCCAATGCTTTACTTCCACATATGGATGCCAGGATTCTAATCTGTTTGAAACCTGGAGTAGACATCCCCGAAACCCTAATCTTCGACCTTGAAGGCGAACACCACTCATGCCCACTGGAGTATCTGGGAGGTCTCAACTCGTGCTTTCTGTGCAAGAAAGACGGCCACAGGAGAACAAACTGCCCGCTCACTGCCAAGAAATCCCACCCTCGACCTCCCCCCAAATAATTATCCGCTAGACGAGACCGTGGCGACTCTAGCACTAATCCTCCTCATCCCACCATTACTCAAGGTTTAGACTTACCATCGACCTCCACCCTTGAACCCTCCCTGAACCCCTTTGGCTTGACCGTTGCCATCTCTCCTTCCCTAGATGCCCTCTCGGCATCCTTGGGGTTACCAGACCCCCTACCGGGCTCTCAGAGCACACCAGCAGGTACTAGCGGTGAGGGTAAAGCTGCTCCCACCCCCAGGAACAGAAACAGGAATCGCTCCAAGAATGCCCAACAATTAAGCTTGGACAAAATCAGAAGAAATGAAGGTCCTTTCAAGAGAAGAAGAGGTAATGTTAATGAGAAATTTTTGGACCAATTCCCCCCTCCGGATGTGAGCCCATTCAGAACATCAAGGATAACATGGGGTGCATTGATGAGAAGAACACAGTTGAGGGAAAACTAGGGGCCCTGGTTGAGGAGCAAGATGACATGGATACTTTGGAGCAGGCCATTGATGCTTGTAACATTGTACCTCCCTCCATGAACTCTCTTCATGACTTCGACCTCCTTGTTATCCCTGCTCAGCCACCTGACCCCATCCTTAACCTTCCTCCTGATGTATCTCCTAATCATGCCCCCCTTGTTACCCCTGGTGGTATGGATGGTGTCATCCTGAGGGAAGATGAGGCCCCACAGTTCCACACTCAGGGATCCTCCCTCAAAGATGTTTACAGTGAACATGGTTTGAACCAAAATTGGGCCATTGTTCCGTTTGTTGATAGCCCCTGGGAGGAAGTCCTTAAATTTAATAGAACCAAAAGGATTCCTACAGTTTCTAGCTCCCTGACTAAGGAAGGTAGCCCCATGGAGGAAGGGGACACCTTGGGGCCAACACGAGGTAAGAAGAAAAGAGGTAGACCACCAGGTTCAAGTAACATAAAAGAACCTAAAGAGACACCTCCCAATGAGATCCTTAAATGCTTCTCTAGCTTTAGGAACAATGCTAAACCCCCCACATGATTATATGGAGCTCAAAATCTCCTCTTGGAATGTCAGAGGACTGGAATCCTCAGATAGAAAATACATAGTTTAGAGATTCAGAAGATCCATCAAGGATATTGGTTGCCTAATGCTCCAAGAAGTGAAAGCAAATAAATTCTTCCTAGACATCTCTCTTAAGTGCATATGGAGAGAAGCCTCAGCATTCTCCACCTCACACAACAGGGGAAAAGGAGGCACCTCCATCCTCCTTAGCCCCCAGTGGGCCAAGCACGTACTGAAGTGGGGCATCTCACCTTGCAATAGGGCAGTCTGGATTATACTCGAGGAAAATAGATTTAGATTTGGTGTTTGCTCCATCTATGCCCCTAATGACTACAAGGAAAGAACCGAACTATGGAAGTGGCTCTTCTTGCTTGACGACATCCCTTGGATCATAGGGGGAGACTTCAATATGGTAACCAGCCCTCAAGACAAAGTTGGGGGTAACAAGTTGGAGTGGAAAGGCAGTGAACAATTCTTTTGGAACAAATTCCTAAACAAACACAAACTCATTGATCCCCTAAGTGGCTGCAAGGAGGACCATAAAGACATATGGTACACCTGGTGCAATTACCAATAGAAGAGCAAGAGGATATACTCCAGATTGGACCGATTTTACTATAATAAGGAAGTCCTGAAATGCCATAAAGACGAGGAGGGTAGGGCGGTCAGAGGCACCCCCTTCACATTCTTTGACCACCACCCAATCAGTGTTAGATTCTTATCCTCTGGTCTCCTCCCTAAAAGATCTGCAGGGCATGATTCCTTCTGCCTCAACACCTCCCTGCTGGAAGAACCAGGATTGGGAAATGCCATCCTCATGGTCAAATGGTTCAATGACAATGTAGCAAGTCACTCTGGTGCATTAGAGAGGTGGGCCCAAAACATCTCTAGTTGGAAAAACCTCTTCAAGTCTGTAGGAGGCAAAAAAGCCAGAGATGCTAGATGGACTGAAAGTGCCCTGCAGAATGAACTCTCCAAGGCAGAGCTTGAACTTCAGCGCAACCCCTCCTCAGAAGAACTAACTCTGAAGATGTCCAATACTAAGAATGAACTTAGGAAAATCCAAAATTCTAGACTCAATGGGATTAAGATCTGAACCAGATCCAATTGGGTGGAGCACGGTGACAGAGGGTCTAAATTCTTTTTTAACCTCCTGAGATAGAAAGAGGCAAGATGCAATATTGAGGAAATCTGGATTGAAGGAGACAAAATCACCAGTCAGGAACAAATTCTCCTTTCTTTAAAATTTTTCTGTCACTCTCTCTTCACATCTGAGGATAATGGTCCAGAAATTTCTGAAGCTAGAGGCAGAATCAGTCAAGTAGTACCTAGAAAAGTTAGTGAGGATGACTCCCTTATTCTCAACTCACCTATCACGTTGGAAGAGATCAAGGTAGCCATCACTCAGATGGCTACGGGGAAAGCCCCTGGTCCATATGGGATCTCGGTGGAGTTCTATAAGAAGAATAAGGATTGGATTGCCCAAGACCTTCTGGAGGTGTACAATGAAGCCTTCCAGTAGGGAGCACTGGGGAAAGACATAAACAATGGAGTAATTAAACTTATCCCCAAAGAAGGAGATAAATCTTTGATTAAGAATTGGAGACCTATAACACTTCTTACCACCTACAAAATCATTGCCAAATTGTTGGCCTCCAGACTCAAAAATTTGCTTCCCAAGATTATTGACTATAGCCAGACTGGGTTTGTTAAAGGTAGATACATTTTGGAAAATGTGGTAACTTGCTGGGAAGCCATGGAATGGGCTAAAGGCACTAATCAGGAAACATGCATGCTCCTTCTTGACTATGAAAAAGCCAATGACAGGATAGAGTGGGATTTCATCTACATGATGATGAAAGCTTTAGGCCTCTCCAACCACTTTACTCATATGGTCAATACTCTAATGAAGGGAGCCCATGCTATGGTGGAAATAAATGGTAGGAGACTTGAGAGTTTTGTACTATCTAGATCAATAAGACAGGGGTGCCCATTAGCCCCTGCCCTCTTTGTCATCGCTCCTGAAGCTATGGGCCATCTTTTCATAGACAATTCTATTATACCCAGAGTCAGGGGCATTCAGATCCGGGAAGGCAAGGAAATCTCAAACATCCAATTTGCAGATGACACTGCCCTCTTGATTAAGCTGGAAGAAGACAATCTCTCGCACCTCATGAACAAACTCAACTTGTTCTGCTCTGCCTCAGGTAGCAAAATATCAATGGAGAAATCTCTATTTTTGGGGTGGTCTCCTAATCCCCCTGTTTGGCTCTCCCAGTGGAACTTTAGATGGGAAGGTCCTGACTTCCTGATCAAATACCTTGACATCCCCTTTTCCCTCAATCCCAACCTTAAAGTCATGTGGGAGTGGGTCAAAAACAATGTAACTAAGAAGTTGGCAAGTGGGACAATCAATATATATCCTTGGCTGGCAGGCTCCAAGTGGGCCAAAAGATCATGTCCTCCTACACTCTGTACTTCTCAACTGCTTGGTTGGCTCTTCTATCAATACCAGTTCTACCACATCCAGAAGATTATTAGGGACTATCTTTGGTCAGACGACAGGGGTCATAAAAAAGGACATGCAGTCAAGTGAGAATGGTGCACCAAAAGCAAGAAGCTGGGGGGATTAGGGCTTAAGGACCTCAAAATTCAAGGTATCTCTCTGGCTACTAAATGGATATCTAAAGCCTTGGAGGGAGATGAACCTTGGAAAGCCCTAATAAGAAATAACATCACAAGAGGATGCCCTAAGAAAGGCAAGCTATGGAGAAACCTTTCCATGAATGACGTTATAGCAGGAGAATTTGACATCAAGGTACAAGGATCAGTGGTTTTCAAGTCCATATGGAGAGCCTGGAATGCTGTCAAGCACCTTATAGCAGATAACAACATAGTTCATTCACATGATAAGATTTGTGGGGACAGGTCTATATGGTGGAACCTCACCAGCAGAGGCAAGCCCCTGGCCTTATTGCAGGGCTGCTCAGCCAAGAAGTGGAATGAGCTTGGCATCTCATACCTTGCTGACATTTTCTAGGATAACCAACTTATAGAATGGGAGGTTATCCAAGGTAGACATGGGCTCCCTAATTCACAGATTAGAACATACTCTGTTCTCAAAGACTCCTGCTCTGAACTTTTCCTCCACAAACAACTCTATGTCGACAGTGACTGCCATCTTCACTTCATATGGACTGACGAGACCTTGCTCACTAAAACCAACACCAAACAGATTTATGGACTCCTCACCAATGAATCTTCCATCTTTCCCCACCTCAACTCCTGCTAGAACCTTAATCTCGAGCCTGACAGGTGGTCTAAGATTCTTTGTAACCGCTGGTCATCCCTTGTTGAACCCAAAATCAAATGTTTCATGTGGCGGCTTATCTTGCACAGATTGCCTTTTAGACTTCCCAATGGTAAACCCAGGCTCTGCTCTTTCTGCCCTCTCCCTGAGTCGGTTAGCCATAACTTCTTTAGTTGCCCCCTTGCCACCAGTGTTTGGAGTCTCTTTGGGTTCCCCCAATCTTATGCAGTCTCTGTAGTGGAAATTATCTCTGGGCATATTGATGGTTTGAAACAACCTTATAATAGTTTTTTTGCAATTCTTTCTTCTTTAATTATGTGGAATCTATGGAAAAAGAGGAATGATAATGTGTTTGGTGGCAGTTCCAGAAGCCTTACTGAGTCTCTTAAGAGACTCATATACTATGATATTGCTGTGCAGGTCACTGTTGTGATCAAGATCAAAAAGAAAAAGCTGGAAGATCTCTTCAAGGACGGTATGGTCAGGCTTGGAGCGTGGGAGGTATCCCATGGGTACACATGGACAGATGAGGCACAGGAACTGACCCCCTTCAGAGCAGCCCTCCACAATTTTATGGCAGAGGTGGAAAGGCAGAAAAGTAAAGAGAGACCAGTCATCAATGCGGTCCCTCTCACGGCCATCCCAGGACCAGCAGTCCCAATTGCCACTCCCTTGGCTCACCCATATGAACAACACATCAGGAGGGATGAGGTACTCAAATGGATGGAAGGCAGACAAGGCTGGGTAGCATGGATAACTCACAGGGAGGAAGATTTCATCTGATATTGGATCCTATGCAGCCTTTTTTGTTTAATTAATACATGTAATCCGTAACTTAAACAGTCTTTTACTTTCCAGTTATTCTAGCTATGTCAGTCAGGTGTTGCTGAACATATATTCTGGTTAACTCCCGCACATATATGTTTGGTGCTATTTTTGGTATTTAGGTAAAGCTTGACACTTGATTGTAACCGCTTTTCTATGGATCAATATTCATATATATTTAATAGAAAAAAAAAATTAATATAATAATGATTCAGAGATATTACATTTGTGTGTGTGTATATATTAATGTAGTTACATAATCAATTGTCATTATATTAATCTCATAATAATGAATAGACATGTCCCATGAATGGACATGTCTCTCCTATCCTCATTCTCAATATAAATGAAAGAGAGATTGCTGCATTTGAAAAACACATACAACATAGAGTGCTATTACATTTTCAGCTATCCTAGAACTTAACACCTGGTTGGTAGATTGCAGAGTTGTGATGATGATTGATTTGCTTCATTTTTGGGATGTCATTAAGGGATATCTCGGATTTCATTCTTTATTGCAAAGCAAATTCTTTTCTCTATTGCCTAGGATCATGATTGGCAGTAAATTAGTTGGTGTGGTTTTCATTGAGATGCCTTGGCAAGATATATTACATGGCATTGAGTTGAACCCTTTCAGGTTTTTTAGTATGGGTGTTGATGATGATTACTTTTCACGATTACATGGGAGGAGAGTGCACTTTGAGCATGTTGGTTTGCTAGTTGTGATCAGAGTGGTGCAACGTTAGCATGGCAGTTCCTTTATGAGATTGATATGGAACCTTGGGATCACTTGGGTTTGCGATTTAGCAGTTGAGGTTGAGGAAGCCAATGATGACTTATTGGAGTTTACTCCTTTGGTTTTGCAGTTTAGTTCTTTTGGAGAGCAGTTTCCTGAGGAGTTGGAGTTGGTGCAATATTTGATTTCGAGAGGTTTTCAAGAAATCACTTGTTCAGGTACCTTGCAAGACAGTGTTTTCAGAAGATGGTACTACAAATCTCTTGGGTTGACTTGGGACCTTGGGATCATTCTTGGCTACATTCTTGATCAGTTTGATGATTGTGGAATTGCTTGAGGACAAACAATTTTGGGAAGGGCAGATTGTAATGTCCCTTTTCTAGTGTTCACAACACGATGTTGTCGTTAGCCTATTTTCCCATGGTCTTGTAGGCTAACTAGGACATAAAAGGGACTTAGAGGCCATTTAGCCTAGGCAATTTTTATTGTAGTTCATTCCGTGGTGATCTGAGGTAGTTTGGGGCATTCTTGCTATTTATAGTAAGTAATTATGGGCATGTTGGACTTCCATTTGCTGTGGCATGTCAATGGTAAATTGGTAATCTCGACAAGATCATTATTTAAATAAGTTATTATGTGTCAATAAAGTTATTTTATAAAGTTAAATTTAATTATTTAACTTTATTAATACATAGTCTATAGTTTGTGGGAAATATTTAATTAAATAACCCCATTTATTCTATAATACATGGGAAGCATAAATAAAAGTTATTGGGGACTTAAGTGAAGGAAAATCATGCCAAAAGTTATTGGGGACTTAAGTGAAGAGCAAAAAAGTGATTTTGTTTATCCCACATTGTCAAGGTGAGTGGTTGAGCTCTTAGAAAGTGTTATAAAAGAGATTGAAGAGCTCTTTTAGCATGCTTGGATAATATACAAAATTGGCAAACTTGTGGAGATTTTCTCTCTAGGGCTTGGAGGGCGAAATCCCTCTTTGCTATCGATCTTGATGCTGTTGGAAGACAGTCTTGAGATCCAAATCAGTGTTTCAAGATAAAATCTGAAGTTTGTATTGAGTTGCTAGGTAGATTCGTTTTGGGAGATGAGCTTTGTTTCCATGTGAAGTAGTTCTAGTCTTTGGCATTCAATTCCTAGTTGCTAATTGAGATTGTGGATAGAGAGTTCGAACCATATGCTGAGAGTTGTAATTGTGCCTTGAGCTATTGAATATCTTCCTCTGCTAGCCGTACCTGTTGTGAGACTTGGGGACTGTGATTTAATCTCTATATTGGCTGTGTATACTAACTCTGGGTTGCAACACTTTCCAGACTAAACGTGAGACTACTTGAGACTGTGTGGGGGATTTTAAGGACTGTACAGGGTGTTTGGAAGTCATTCCTTACTGTCAACTATTGCTATAGGCAGACGTCTATACGGGTGTAATGTCCCCTTTTTTCGAGCACATTATTTCTTGTTGCATCGTTATTCGTTTTATCATGGTCCTGTGGGCTAACCAGGACTTGACATGGATCAGTGTGATATTTGGCCTAGGTAATTCCAGTTTCAGGCTAATCAGAGTAGTTTCTGCAGGGTTTCTAGATACTTACTATTTATAGTAAGTCAACAGAGCTCAGTATTCTTGGCATTTCAGTGTTGGACTTGGAGCGTATTGCCGAGAGCTTTCCGGCAAGCTATCACACGTCATCTTCCGAGTTTGTTTGATCATCCATTTTAATGCCAGAAGATTTCATAGTCTATTATTATGCCACTTTATTATTAAATGGATATATTAATTCAAAATGGTTTAATTAAGACATCAAGTTGAAATATGAAAGGACAGAGAAGGGGAAACTGAAGAGTCACAACTTGTTGCTTTAAAAGAGGGAAAGGAGGCTCATTTGGTTCATGCTTAGTTTTATGAATTTATTTCTTTTCTCTTGGAGAATCCAGGAAGCTTCTAGCTTTCGATTCTGAAATCCGAGGACGGAAACCTTCAAGCTTTCTCAGTGGATTGGACGGAAACCCAGTTTATCTTTTGAGGTGGATTTGCGGTGGAGTTCACATTGTGTTTCAGGTTCTTCTCTAGTTACCGATCTGATTGTAACTTCTGTTTTTAAGATTGGATCGTGTTATTAAACTGCTGAAGATTGAATAAAATAATATTTCTGAGATTGTTTTTATATGGGCATTTGCTGTTGAATCAATAGTTTACTGCATGAAATTATTTGTTTAATCTTCTGAGATATCTTTGAGAAATTTTGAGGAAAATATCCACTGGGGTTATTTCAGTGGTATCAGAGCTGGTTTTCCTGCCAGCCTGTGAAGACTTAGCAGAGACAAATTTACGGAAAGGTTTTATTGGAGACAAATTTACAGCCTGTGAGGTTCAGAAGGGATCAATAATTTATTTCCGAATCAAAGAGATATATCCTTTGTTAATAAATAAATTATTATACTATGAATATTTTATATCAGATGGCGAGGAGTTCTAAATTGTTCGGCATCAATGTTTACCAGAAATTAAATACAGTTGCGACAAGGTATTAATATTTAATAATTTGTGGCTGGGCAAATGTTTGGGGGTTTATCTTATAATTATATGTGCCGTCACTTTACAAATATTTCATTTGTGTTGGGAGAGGACTTGGGGCATGATTAATGTCTGTCAAATTCCTCTGCATTTGGAATTTTTGCTTTTGCTATGGATTTATTATTGGCCAGTATTTTCTGAGTTATCACAGTATTGAATAGAACACATTGGTAGCGGGACCCAGTTTGGGAATAGAATGATTGGACAATGAATATTTTTATTCATCGGTTTATTGTTGGATGAGTATTTGCGGAGGATTAGTATACTTGACCGGACTTAATAATCCTTCCCTTTGGTACCCACGATATAAAAAGATAAATATTTCGGCTATGCATTAAAGTTATCAGGTTCAATAAAGATTGTGGATTATTATATGTGGTGTTCGATTTAATTTTTAGCATATTGAGTAAACTTATTTGTTTTTGCCGAGAATCGAAGATTATTCACGGAGAGGCTGAATCATCATTTGGAGGTGAAATATGATAGTGTACGCTGAAGATCATATGTTTCATATGCTGAATAGATTGTGTTCTTGAGGACGATAGCCCTAAAGAACAACTTCCTCACTGTTGAAGCATGCAGCTAGTAGGTTTCTTTTTACGTTGGCTATTCTAGACAAAATAGCTTGAAGACTAAGGAGGATCATTGCTGGAAGTCTGCGCGAACATTCTATGCGGTTACTGGAGTTCAAAATGTGCCTGGGCTGAGATTGCTATTGCATAAGGGTGAAGAATGAAATTAAATCGCTGTGTACATGTTTGAGCGGTCTCTCTCTCTTTCTCGGGCTGAACTGCATGTTGGACGAGACAATATTATTGTTGTTGCATTGTGCGGGTGACGTTCATTACTGGAATCGCGCCCAGAATTACCACCTGGGATATTTCAGCGGTTGTTTGTGTGGCTGTTTTTCTTCATCACAGTGATTGTGGGGTGTAACGAGGAACACAAAGAAGTTAGCTGCAGTGGCCAGGTAGAGCACGAGTCGTCTAGAGTAAAGGCACTGTTGGGACAACCCATGATTGGGGAACCATAACTCGCGGGTTGTGGGCAACGAACTGCAGGACAATGAACCAGAGAGTTCTTTTCTTGCAAGTAATTGTTACTGTGCAGCTATTACAGTTCAAACTTAAAACAATACGTTGCTCTGCTAAAGAATAACAAACATTTCAGTGATACATAGCATATGAACTGCTTAACCAAATTCTTGCAAGTGCAAAAATTAGTAACGGTGATCAAATACCCCTGTTTCGAACGTCTGAGTGGTGGTTAGAGTTTTTTTCATCACAACCAAGCAATTCTGGGCGCATTCAGGGTTCTTCCAAATGCTGTTGTTATTTTCAGGGCATTAGCATATACATTACAGGACATATTGCAGCTCTTGGGTGGTGTAACAGAGTATAAAAGACCAGTGTTTCACTCCATTCTGGGTTGACTGGGTGAATTGGAGAACAAATATTGGCATACCGTGGATGGGTTTAGACAAATGGAAAGACACATTTGCTGCTCTAAGTAAGCTTAATAGATGTTTGGTGAGTACTTGATCAGGCTCACAGTCTACCATATTAAGTCTAAACTTCATGTGTTCCCCTTTAGCAATTTGATCTGTGCAAATATATAATCTGTTGTTCATCTATTAAAGCAATATCCTTTGTGAGCTCACTAAACCATTCTGGACCATCAATTGTACAACAACTTGGACATATTGCATTAATTATGTTTTGGTATCTGCTGTTATGTTTTCTTGAATTCGACATTGCTATTCTGCTATTAATTTTGTGTTGCACAACACAATGATATGAAAGAATACATTCAACCAGCAGTAATATTCAACACATTCAGTACCATAAACTGCAGCCTATAAAATTCAAACAGTGCTGAAATTACTTGTAAATAGAAGCTAGTTTACAAGCTGTTTGACAGAATGTCAATGCTTCAGAACTAAAGGTTTCATTGAGAAGGGACAGATAACCTTGTGATTTGTTGGATATTCAGCTTGCGAACTATATCTACATAAAGAACAGTACAGTGCTAGAAAGAGACTGATGCTATGTATGTTGCTGAACTGCCAACAAGAGAGTCAGTTTGATAAGGGACACAATTGTTTAAGGCTTGTGGTATGAAATCTGTGACACACAACTAGCAAGCTAACTGTTTGACAGACTTACACCAAAAATGGAAAATCTGAAAGGTAATGTTTTCTCAAAGGAATTCAATGAGACCTTTAAGGGTAAACAGTTAAGAGACCTGCAGAAAGAAATTGAAATAGGGAATGGATTATATTGCCTTAGATGGCAATTGGAGAATATGAAAGGTATGGGAGGTGTGCTTGTCAAATTGGAAGAGATAGATTCATATCTATCTAGGATAGACCAGATTGATTGTAGGCTCTTCAATTAGGCTTTGCAGCCCTCAATGGTTGCTTTTGTCCAACGCAGATTTATGGAACATCCACATAAAGATGTTAGGTTTGCAGTCGTTTCATGTCTTAGTGAGATCACACGGATTACAGCTCCTATCACCCCTTATGCTGATAACATTTTGAAGTAGATATTACAGCTAATGGTGGACAGTTTAGGTGGACTAAATAATGACAAAGGGTCCTACCTTTGGTAAGCAAATAAAAATCTTGGAACTTATGACAGAAACTAGAATTTTCACTCACATGTGAATCTCGGTGGTGGAAAAATGATTCGACAGTTATTTCAGTGCCTCTTAAGTAATTTCAGGAAACATCATCCAGACAATGTGAGGGCTTGCATAAAAACTATCATGTCCTTAATCTTAGATGAGAATGATTACATATGTAAGCAATTACAACCAGATTTGTTGGCAATCTGGGGAGAACATAAGATCTCACCCATGGCATATGAGCTCTCAACTGAATTGATTGAACATAAGGTTGAAAGGTTCAAGGATTTTATGACTGAAAATGAGCGAATATCAGTAGACATACAAGTTGCAGGATCTCCGGAAATGAGCAAGAACCAAATGAGAAGAGGGCAGGTTTGTTTTATATGCAAAGAGGCTTGGACTCTTGAACATGTTTGTAGTATTATTCAGGGAGAAAATATATTGCTGCCAAGTGGTGATGAAAATGCAGCTTTGAATTCATCTCTTACAGGACATGATGAAGGTACAAAGGAAAATAGTTTCTAATCAGCCAAGATGGTTAATGTGGAGGAAGAATTAATCATCACAGGTAAAGAGTATCCAAAACTCTACTTTGGTGACTTAGAAGCTGAAATTGACAAAATTATAGTTAAAGATTGTGACAACCAGTTGGATGCCTTTAACTGTTCATGTCATGAGGAATGGTTGGATGACGTAACAACAACCTTACCTCTTCATACAAATCGGTTTGAGCCCTATGATGACAATGATAGCATTTGTGAAGTATATGAGGAATCATGTGTTCTTTATAGCAGCACATCACTTATGCAAGATGATGATTTGGATGACCAATCAGAAAATGCATTTCAAAATAGCAATGATGAGAAGCATGCTTTAAAGATTTAGCTGAATGTTAATGATGATGACGTTGTTGCAACCCTTGTACATCATGATAGCACTCACATGATTATTGAAGATCTTCCCATGAAGGCTCAGATGGAAAAAGGTCAAAGCAGTATAGGAAGTGAGTCTTATGTAGCTGATTTACAAAGGGTCAAGACAGCTTTTGAGATTTGGGAATCAGAATATTTATGTTTACTCTTAGACTGCGATTACCTGTTGCAGGTTGCTGAAATATATACTGAACGATTGAGGGAAAAAGAGGGTGAGGTTAATGAGCTTAATATGGAGTTTAATGTTGCTTAGGAAACATTAGAGCACGCACAAATTGCTCTTTAGGAAACGAGAAATCAGATTGTTGCCACTAATCAATATAGGGAACAGGACGACAAAGGAAGGTCAAAATTTTTTCAGGAAGTGATTTAGGAACTTGATAGTATACAACAGACTTATGACTTGGATAGCTGTCCCAAAAGATCAAATAAGATAGCTGTCCCAAAAGATCAAATAACAAATCTTTGGATCATCCAGAACTTCATTATGAGTTGGATAACTTTTAGTTGGTTGACAATTTCTTGTTTGAGGTGGATGCTGATTTGGCATTTGATAATCCCCTTTTTGAGCTAGATGAGGAAGATATTTCCAATTCCCATGACGAGGATGAGGTTGACTGCAAGATCTGGGACCCAGGTACAATTACTAGTGATGAGTCTTGGTCATAAGACTGGAGTGACAGGGTGATTTCAGCTATGGAACAGTTTGATTCCTACCTCAGCAGTTCGGGATGGGCGGTTATGTCTTATTGTAGGATGGGTGATATGCCTCACCTCGAGTTACCTCTTCTTGATGGAGGGTTGTCTAGTGTCGATTGCATCGTGAGATATGTCTACTCACTCAAAGTTGATAATCGGGTCAGCATAATCGTTTGGGATCCTGGTATTAGTATGACTGATGCATTGCTGTTTTGGAGGAGTAATGAGTGGCTTCGCCTTACAGGTCCTGTTTTTATTAGGATAGCACAACAACAGAGTGGGGCAACTCCCTTGAGGTTGGTATGGGATCCAGGCATTTTGGTCACAACATGCAGATATCGATTGCTTGAGGGCAAGCAATCTCTAGGAAGGGAGGACTATAATGTCCCCTTTTTTCGAGCACTTTATTTCTTGTTGCATCGTTAACCGTTTTATCAAGGTCCTGTGGGCTAACCAGGACTTTACATGGATCAGTGTGATATTTGGCCTAGGTAATTCCAGTTTCAGGCCAATCAGAGTAGTTTCCGCAGGGTTTCAGAGCTCAGTATTCTTGGCATTTTAGTGTTGGACTTGGAGCGTATTGCCGAGAGCTTTCCGGCAAGCTATCACATCGTCTTCCGAGTTTGTTTGATCATCCATTTTAATGCCAGAAGATTTCATAGTCTATTATTGTGCCACTTTATTATTAAATGGATATATTAATTTAAAGTGGTTTAATTAAGACATAAAGTGGAAATATGAAAGGACAGAGAAGGGGAAACTGAAGAGTCACAACTTGTTACTTTAAAAGAGGGAAAGGAGGCTCGTTTGGTTCATGCTTAGTTTTATAAATTTATTTCTCCTCTTGGAGAATCTAGGAAGCTTCTAGCTTTCGATTTCGAAACCTGAGGACGGAAACCTTTAGGCTTTCTCGGTGGATTGGATGGAAACCCAGTTCATCTTTTGAGGTGGATTTGCGATGGAGTTCACATTGTGTTTCAGGTTATTCTCTAGTTACCAATCTGACTATAACTTTGTTTTTAAGATTGGATCGTGTTATTAAACTACTGAAGATTACATAAAATAATATTTCTGAGATTATTTTTATCTGGGCATTTGCTATTGAATCAATAGTTTACTGCATGAAATTATTTGTTTAATCTTCTGAGATATCTTTGAGAAATTTTGGGGAAAATATCCATTGGGGTTATTTCAATGGGAAGGTTTATGACTGCATTTTGGTGGGTTCAAATCATATGTCAGGAAGTCTGTAAATGCTGGTAGGCTCTTGAATGTTGGAGTAGTTTGGATGTGCCAAGACAAGTCTATGACATTTCAGTAGTATTGAACATTGTAACCCACTCTTTGGAATTTACTAGGTCTGCAAACAATTCTATTTGTTATGTAATTTCCTGATATTACTCTTGAAGACTGAAAGAAATCACATTTTGATTTACATTGTCATCATGTTTAGTGTAAATTTGTTATATCTTGTTCTTATATTGATTCAAATCTGAAAGTCCTTTTAACAACATCAAAAACCAAACATTACATCTGGATTTGAGAACAAATAAACCTTTGCAAGCAAACTGTTCGACAAAATTATAGTCATTGGGAAATAGGAGAAAATCATTGTGTAAAAAGGGGCAGACCTTTACAGAGGATCCGGGCAGCGAGTGAGGAGTTGGCATCCTTCGAATCAGAGTCGGAAGATGAAGAGCTAGAAATGGATGAAAGAAGGAAAGGTGTGGAAGCAAATGATGAAGGGGTGCTCGAGTTGGAAGATTGTTCTGAAGATGAGACGGGTTCCCGAAATGGACTATTTCACTAGCAAATGGAAGACTATGAGGTATTTTTGCCAACTTGTAATTTTCTTGAAGCTACAACTCGTGTTGAAGAGGAACCAATGAAAGCATGTAAAGTTATGGATGATACATTTGATAGTATGGAGATGGAAAATGGAAAGAAAAAAATAATGAAGACTATGCAGAGGCCATTGTTAAATTCACTTTTGAGAAAATTCACTCTCGAGAAATTTATAAATCTCAATTTTGGTGAGGTTATGTTTGTGTTTGGAAGAATTAGTGGGCAAGATTTTACCTCGTGAGAAATTTAGTAGTACAAAGAAGGAACGATAGAATCAAACTTGTACCAGTGAGTGCGAAGTAGAGGCAGAGTTGGTACTTTAGCAGCCATCTCGTACAAATTTCATCCCTTGTGTGACACCACCTATCTTCGTACGACTTATGGTTCGGTCATTTATTTGCACCGTACGGGATTTCCATACGACGTTTGAGGGTTTGTTTTTTGCAACAACTGCAGTTTTCGTACAACACCTTCGCATAACACTTCCATCCTCGCATAAGGTACTTCCATCCTTTCATATGGTATCTATGGTGACTTTTGTTTCATGGATAATCCCTTGTACATTGTTTTGTATGGCCATTGCAAATTCTGAAGTTTCGAGGAGTCAGTATTGCACGAAAATTTCACCATGTTAGGTTTGTTTGACAATTTCACCTCGGGTGCGCTGTATGACAATTTTGCCATGCATGTGCAATTCATATCTCCTATCTTGTACGGTGGGTACTCCATCTCGTACGACTAGAGCATAGCATATGACAGTTTGTACGGGCAGTGCATGTCACCATCGTATGACATCTCCAGCACACGTGTTGTATTGCCTTGTTCCTCAACATTGCTCGTACACCATATATACAATCAGCTTATACGTACGTGCTTTCACACTGTGCATTGTACGGGTCTTCGAACCAGCCGTACAAAATTAACATCGATCAATGTGGGGATTTTTTATCACAACATATGACATCTCCAGCACACACGTGTTGTATTGCCTTGTTCCTCAACATTGCTCACACTGTACACCATATAGACAATCAGATTATACGTATGTGCTTTCACATTGTGCATTGTACGGGTCTTCGAACCAGCCGTACAAAATTAACATCGATCAATGTGGGGATTTTTTATGCCATACAGTAATCATTCCTCCATACAGGCAAAGTGATCAGCGGTGGAGTTTTTATTGTGCCATACGTCGTACCATTACACGAACGCCTCCCTTCCTTACGATAGCTGAAATTCATTATGATGTCCCCGAATTAGCAGGTTCTGGGAACCTGAATCTGGTTAGCTCACCAGCGCGACCCTCGTGAGTTGACAGTTTGTTTTGAGGGTCTCGGCGTTCAGATTCTATTTCTGGACTTTCTATTTTTAGACTTACTATTTATAGTAAGTCAGTTGGTGGCCAGTTACTATTTCTGGCAGTGTAGTTGAAGACCAGGTTGATCAATTATTCTTACCATGGACGCAAAATTCGTCATCAGAGGCGTAAGTGATATTAATTAATAACAATATGTTATTAATTAATTAAATGGATTATAGTATTATAGTATTATTAATTTATTACTATAATACTTTTAGAAGTTGCAATTTTGAAGACTGGATAACTGAGAAGTGGTTTTAGAAACTCTTGCATCCAAAGAGCTATATATTCAGGCTTATTGAGGAGTTGAGATATCGATTATTTTATTATTAAAAACCCTTGGTCTTGAGACTTATTCTCATTCTTCTGAGCCCTTGCTGCTGTAAAAGGGTCAAATCAATTCTAGAAGACTGATTCTTCTTCGAATTGATAAGCGATTGATTGCTGCTGTATAATCAATCGGGTTTTCTTCTCCTCCTTACTGTTCTACTGTGACTAGAGGAAGAAG
>MU226122.1:87555-101068 GCA_018584345.1 Thuja plicata
AACAGAAAATCTATGCTGATAGGAATCATGTGGAGAGATCTTTTGTGGTAGGGGATCTAGTGTTCTTACGATTACAACCATATAAACAATCCTCCATCAAGAAGAACGGGGCGGAAAAACTTAAACCTTGTTTCTATGGGCCATACAAAGTGGTAAGAAAGGTGGGTGAAGTAGCATACGAGCTAGAGCTGCCCGGTGATAGCCGCATTCACAATGTATTTCATGTCTCTAGACTCAAGAAAGTTTTGGGGCAACAGATGGTACCATGTGCGGAACTACCCCCGCTTGACGACGAAGGTCAACTCATTTTGGAACCAGAAGTTATCCTTGACTCCAGAGAAAAGAAATTAAGGAACCGAACTATTACGAAACGTCTCATTAAATGGAAAGGATTACCAAGAGAAGATGCGACATGGGAAAAAGAAGAAACCCTTAAAATGCTTGAGGACAAGCGAATTCGGGACGGAGGGACTGTGATGACCCTCGATTAGGGGTAATAAAATGTAAATATTTTGTAAATAAAAAAAATATAAATATTTTTTGTAAATAATAATATATATAAATAATTTTTATAAATTAATAACATAAATAAATATATATTATGAAATTGATTTAATGAATAAAAAAATGTAATATAAAATAATTATCAATTAAAGGTAATATATATTAATTGTTATAATGTCTAAAGATAATAAATAAAAATATATTGATTTAATAAATAAATCAATTTATATAAAAAAGGCTCATATGTAATATTAAACAAATATTAAACACACCGATTAGCACCATCAAACATTTGCGGGTGGAGGCGTGATATTGAGTCACGAGTCATACCCCCGCCATCTACTTAATCGACAATGGCACGGAGGAATTGACGTGGCAGAGAAAAAACGGGAGGCTTTAATAAACATTCATACATAGCGGGAAGGGAGAGACAAGAAGATGGGAGAAAGGGAATAAGGCAGAGACGACAAGCGGGTCAAAGGATAAGGAGACCGGTAGAGGAATCAGGCATATAGAGGAAACATCACCTTGCACTGACCGGCCATATCCACTGATAGGAATAACTCGATCCACCAGCGATTGAATATATTTTTCTACTCAGACATTAAAGGTAACAATTCATATTTATATCTGATTTACTGTGAATTATAGACCGCTATGTGAAGAGTAATAACAATTGGATTATTATTACGTAGACTGGTATTGATTATACGCATCTATATCAGTGACATCAGTTTTAGTAGAAGTCGATACTTAGAGATATTATAAATTAGAGATTGGTAATTATTTCAGAGATAATATCAATTAAGAATAAGAGCCAAGCCATGCCTAGGAAAGACAATTTCTAGAGTTTCAAAACAGAGAATCCAGAGACCAAGCTACAACTTGGTAGAGGGCATTCCAAGGGAATGTCAGAAAGAGATTATTATAATCTCTAGAGGCAGTATATATTGTAGTGGTTAATCATATGCATATGAAGGGGCAAGAGGCTCGGTTGGAGGTGGGATCTCCTCCGAGTAATGATTGATGGTCTTCCATCAATAGAGATCCTAGAGGCCTTAGGACGAAACTCTTCAAAAGATGATTGCTTAACTAAGAATTGTTCTCGCCAGAGGGTTAAGTAATCTGACTGGAAAATCTTCCTAAGGATTAATGGGAATTAGTTTGGGTAGTACGTAGTTTATTGCACCAATGTATATCCTTCTTGCAAAAATGTTAATATATGTACATGTAGGCAAATCAAAGGGATCAATTGGATTAGTTTCTTAATGATATTTATAAGTTGGTTATATTCGTTTTTATGTGCTAACCGCTCTTTTGCAGGTTTCCATACTCAAAGATTTAATCAAGAAGCTAGGTACTTTACAACATTACCCTTGTAATGCCTAATTACTGAACATTGTAAAGTTCCCAATAGACTCTCCAAAAAGTTTATCATTTCTTTTTTGAGAAAAAAAAAAAACTTATCTTGTAAGCAATAGAAAGAAAAAGGAGAAAGACATCTGATGGCTGACTGCCTTCCTCATTTTTACTTGAATTTAATCATTTTTCTAATGCATAGATTAGGAAAGGATAAAGATAGCATCTCAAGGATTAAAGATAAATCTCTCATATCAATCTAATCGGTAAAATAACATTTTTTTTGCACAATATGATGTTTGAAAATCACATCATGAACAATGATTGCATCCGTTGTTTGAAGTGCTTGAACCTTTATGCATCTTGAGTTCTAATCTGCCAATAATACAAGTAATTTTGTAAGGTAATACAAACTTCATTGATATATTCTAAAGCTGAAGTTTTGCAAAATATTTGTGATAATCAACTTTGATTAGTATGTAGGTAACTTAATTTGAGAGTGCTTTCATAACTGTAGAAGTTTATTTTGCAGCAACTTTTTGGGTCACAGGCTTATCGCATATTTTCCTCATCTGCTGATGAATCCCAAAGTGTGATCTTGAAACATTGACACAATATAAACTTCAATGCAGTTAATTACCAGAAGCACTCTCAAATTAATCTCATGGTCTGTGGAAATGCCATGTCATCAATGATAACTTTGTTGATCCAAGCTATTTTTATTAATTCTGATGCAGTCATCCTCAATAGTAATCTTATCTGATGTTAGGTTATGAAGCTGCTTCCAACAGGGCGTAAAAGCACAGCATACATTGTCTTATATGGTTCAATTGTAAGTATTCCTCAATGTTTTAGGTTTTAATATTGCACCTGCTAATCAGCCCATCTTATTAAATTTTTTCCAATCAAATTTACTTAATGCTATTACAGGTTGGCTTTGGATCTGTTATTCTACGTTATTTATCAGGATTGGTTCATTCTATTCTTGAGGAGTTAGGGTTTGGGGAGGAAATGTTTAATCCTGTAAGTTCTTTATTGCAGATGTTGAATTAAATCTTTTTCACTTCATTATTTATAGAATCAAGTTATTCATCCTATAAGATTTTACTAGTTATAATATGTCCTTAACATGATGTGTATGCATTTGTATCTTTCCAATAAAATGGAAGATGAGAACCTGTGAAGTGATATATGTTTAATATTTATGCTTTGAAGCTAACAAAACTCACTAGACAAATTTTTCTTCTTTTCAAATAGGAGAATCCTCAATGATATTTAAATTTATCAGGAGAACAGAATGTGCTTATGTTGATTTTTGATAATTTTGAACTGCAGGTTGGTGTTGTAATGAGCCGAGCTATTTTTTTTGTGTTTTGACAATGTTTGACATTATGACAATCTGTAATAACACTAAAATCCAAGTTTAATTTTGCATTATCAATTTGAGTATTACAACAAATAAGCCAAATAACATGAATTCAGATATGCAATTCTGATTCCATTAACTTTTAACTACTGAGCAATAAAATCTACACAAGTTGATTAAACCTGAAACAAATATAACTTCAATGTGGGAGATTGTAGCATTGTTTAAACTTTAAACCCTTGGTTAGCAATGATATTTGAAATAGAAATTGTTACAAAATATTTGATCAACAATCACAGTACAGCTCTGCTAACAAGGCTCAACTCTGATTTTTATTCCAGCAACTGTAATCAGTCATTATGTCTGCTGTAGAAGCCTGTATGAACCTCTCTGTGCTGGCATATCCCTTCACAATCACTCATAAAATGCTGATGCTGGATTGTGGATGCTGCTAAAAGTAAGTACTACACACCAAAATACAACCAAATACTGCCTTGTGTTTGCTGTGCCTCTCCTCCAGATCAGCACGTCCTCTTTAGAATTCCTCCAAATCATCAAATGGATACTCAACTAGGGTATGAAGCAAAGTAACGAGAATCGGAGTCGGATCGGAATCGGCAAGGCCGAATTGAATCGGATCAGAATCGGCCATGAATAGGAATCGAATCGGCCATGAATCGGCAAATTTAAAAAACCCTTAAAATTTAGAGATTTTAACAATTTAAAACTTATTTCATGCACCCTTTATTGAATATAATTTAAACACATTATAACATCATCAAATAGAAGCTAACATACATAAACAAGGAACATAATGATAAATCCATCACATACGTTACACGTAAAATGTAAATTGTAGCTGAAGTAAATAGAAATCATAGGATCATAATGAGTCAAATCATAGAATGTATGTATTATGTAAGATGAATATCCATAAGACATCAAATCATAAATGTATGTAAGATGAAGATCCATGAAACGTATGTCTATCAATATCTGACACTCTGTAAACAAAATGAAAAACAAGGCTCTAGCTCAAGCCTCATCATCATCCTCAAGCTCAGTCTCAGCCGCAGCTGCAGCCTTTGAGTATCCTGTCTCTCGGTGCCCTCTACAAAAGCATCTAACGTAGGTCCTAGAGGACTGTTGAGCCATAGCCCCCGCATGCAAGATGGGCTCACGAACAACACCACTACGGTCTGTGTCGGTGCGTGCGCGTGTGAGTCTGCCAGTGCTTGAACGTGCTCTAGCCGCCTCTTTAATGGTCACAGCCTCAACCTCTCTATCTACCTGGTCAACCGGATCCACAACCTCAGTGAGCCACTCTGATTCTGGACCAATCTCCTCCAGAATGATCGGAGAGGAGTCAGTGCCCAAAATCTGTCTGATCCTAAGACGGAGGTTGTAATGAACAAAGACAAGATCATTCAACCTCTGCACAGACAACCTATTTCTCCTCTTTGAGTGGATATGCTCGAACATAGACCAACTGCGCTCACATCCAGAAGCGTTGCTTGGTTGACTTAGAATCCAGATGGCAATTTTCCGAAGTGTTGGGGTTGTGGACCCAAACATTTGCCACCATCTATCTCAAATAAGGGAAAACAAAAACAATTAGTCTCATTTACAACTTTAAAATTAGAAAATCTAAAATTAAAATGCACAACTTATAAGTCATAAACTTAAGATTCGAGAATATATTATTTTTACCTGGCTGTATTGTTGTCCGAGCATCTATGTCCATCCTGCCAGAGAAAATTGGCCCTTCTTTATTATTGAATTTGTCTAGCTCAATGGTTGCAGCTTCGCTATCCTCATCACTACTCGACCTCTGAATCACTGTATATAGGTCGGTGAAAACCTCCACATCCGCCTTGAAGTCAGGACGGAAACGGAATATTGGATTCAAATAATAAGCTTCTGCATGGATGGGTCGGTGGAGCTGATTCTACCATCTCCTATCAATGATCTCCCAAATAGGGGCATACTTCTCCTACACTCCTGCATACTGGGCTCTAATGGCCTCCTTGGCCCTATCCATGCCCTCATATATGTAGCCCATAGAGGGCTTCTCCCCATCAACAGTTCGTAGGAGAGCTATGAGGGGCTCAGTGACTTGCATATAATGTAAAAAAAACATGAGTCAAAACTTAAATATAAAACTAAAAGTAAAACTAAATCATTAAACAATTAAATAATAAATCCTAAATGTTAAATTGTAAGAAATTTACCTCAAGGATTTCTTTAGCAGGTTTCCAAAAACCATCCTCGTCAAAGATGCAATTTGCCACATCTACCCCTGCAGTGGTCGTAGCATAGGAAGATGTAGTCCACTCCCGGCCAACAAACATTCTCCTCAGTTCTGCCTTTGATGTCAACAAGGACTGCAGTGTGATGAAATTCGAGGCAAACCTTGTGATGCCTGGACGAGCTAACTCCCTGCCTCCTATGTAGTTCCTCATTGTGCTAAGGACGAATGCATGATTGTAGATAAACTTGCATATACTTTTGGCCCTTTCTACGCATGATTTGACCCACTCAAGCTTGCCAATTTCCTCCAATATGAAGGGTGTTAAATTATCTCAAACTACAAGGATTTTCTCCTCAGCACCAAGATGCTTCCTTCCTAGGTGATAGAAACAAGACACAATGACAAAGTAACCCTAAAATGTGGCAGTTGGATATGAGGGGCCTGCAATGGTATTGCTGGCTGTAGCTGTCTTTAATCTCAATGAATGGATAAAAATTTGCTTAGCAAAATAATATTTCTTTCCCATTCCAAACTAGCCGCAAGCTGAAACAAAATCTCAAAACAGGAAATGGTATTTTACTTGTGGATACATTTTTTCTAGCATTTAACACCTTTGTGAATCTTGGATGAATCTACTCACAAATTTGCTAGGAGGGTTTTGGTTCTTGAAACCAATCTTTTCCATAGGGTTTTTGTCCTATGGTAGAAAGATAATCAGTTTCTTGATTCTCCAAAGTTGAATTTTTTGAAAATTAAATGCCAAGATGTAACTGTTGAGTATATTGTCATTAATGTCGAAGGTTGTGTTGTGACGTAATCACACATCGCCCCACTGCAAATGGGGACCCCCAGTTTTTAGTTTTTTTTAGGGTTTTTTTAGGTGTTTGCTTCAATCTCCTATCTTTTGCCAGTGAAAGTTTAAGGTTTTCAATATTAGTGTTTTGCCAAGTTCAAGAGTGTCATAAAAAAATAAAAGAAAGAAAACATGACCAAATGAGTATTTTGATGCCACAAAAGTGGTTAGAAGGGCCAAGGGATGAAGTTCGACATTGCTTGAGGTAAATTTTGACAACTCCTATTTTCTAGGAAAAGTTGCTTTTTGCTTTTCCAAAAGTGTCTTTTTTTTTGCATTTTGGGGCTAACATGGGAACTTGCTTTTTTGTTTTCTTTTTCTAAATTTAGAAAGTTGCTTTTTTGAAATTTCTATGTTTAGAAGTCTCTATTTTGGGAAGGCCAAAAATTGTGAAATCGCTCAAGTGTAAAATTCTTGTTTTCAAGATAAAGTTCGTACGGGATTTCATGAAAACCAAAAAAAGGGGTGAAAAAAACTGGATTTCAAAACGAGGAAAAACATTCATAATTGTGAAAATTCTTGGAAAATCCTTGTTTCAGTATCAAATTTATTAGAAATCTTGAAAAAAAAGCTGTGGAAAAGAACACTGATAGAAGTGTACTGATTATTGAAATTTGGCTGTCTAAAAATTTTTAGGATCTTCTAAAATCCAGAATCTCCATTATAACTCCTAGAGATCTGAAACCACTTTCAAGCATCGTGAGAATATTTATATAAAATATAACTTAAAGTATAAGAACTAACAAAGAGAGAAACTCCTCAAAGTCCGTTCACACATGAAAATTCTAGAAGAAAGCACAAATGGATCGACTTAAGGAAGCTTCTAGAAGAAAACATAAAGGATCAACTTGAATAGAATTATGGAAGAAAGCAAGATAAGGGTTGCCACATATGAGATTCTAGAAGAAAGCAAAAGAAAGCCAAATCTCAATGAAAAAGGAAAAAACAACTCTTTTTAAATAAGGCTTCTTGTTAGGGTCAGTTAGAGTCGCCTTTGTTAAAGTGTCAAAGACCCTTGTTAGTTCATTAATTTGAAGCTCTTTAGCGCGTTCCCTTGAGAGTCTTTCCTCACGGTAACCCTTCAAGCGTATATCCCCTTCAAATTTGTCAAGTTCAAGTTCAGCCATTCTCGGACGGATCCTTTCCAAGGCTCAATCTTCACCAGAGCCACTTCAAACCTCTTTGAACTCCGGTTCAAAGTAGTTTGAAGTAGTTTAATAAATGTTTTATCTTCTAACAACTGTTTTTTGCAGGTGGACCCGGGCCTATATCACCTTTTGGAAGTGAACCACTTCGAACCTCTTTGAACCCCAGTTCAAAGTAGTTCGAAGAGGTTCAAAGATAGATTGCGGGCAGAGTCATCAGTGAAAGGACAATTGATGGGACCCATGACATGACCTGGCGGCGTATTAATGGTTAAGTTTTTAAGAGGGGCAGTTTTGATTTGACGGGAGCCACGGAGCGAACTTCCAATAAGGTTTGGGGTAGCATTTAATGAGATTGTTAGCACGAGCGGAAGATATCATTTGGGGTATGATTAATAATGATATTAAAGGTGGCGGATTCCAAGGACGTCCTATTGCTGAGTCATTATGGCTCACATCATCGAAATTAATGTCCCCAATATATGCTCATTAAAGTCGATGTTTCCGGGCATTATTTTGAAAATATAAACAGCTCTGTAAGTTTTTCTTTCCTGTTATTTTTCTCGGAGTCTCGGCTGTGGAGAAGAATTTGTTTCGAGTCTGCGTAAAACAGGTAGCTCCTGAAGCCTTTTCTCTTTTCCTGTTGCTGTTTAATATATTGATTCAAGAGGGGGGGTACGTCTGTGTTTTTATTCTTGAAGAAGGGATGAGGTCCAGTTTGCATTTCTTCGGGAACGTTAGAAATATGCAGTGTCGAGCTCCTATTATCTCAGAGACAGACCTGTTAGGGATACCAGTAGAAAAAATGGCAGTTGACTACACAAACCGTCCAGCAGAAGACCATAGTCTAGAATTCCTGTCGAGTGGATTATTAGAAGCTACGGCGTTCCCGCCATCAGTTGTATGCCCAGAATTAGTTCAGCAATGTATTAACAGATATGATATTAAATCCAAGTGCGTTTTGAACGCGGAAGGCCAAACCCTTGTGCCAGTCAATAGGGAGACTATTATGGCTGTTTTCAAAATCCCAGAAGAATCTTTTGTCAGCTTTACACCCACCCAATCTCTAGCTCAGTATAGAGAGAATGAAGATAAAAACCAGAGTCATGTGGCTAGGAAGTGGACTCAAACCAATTACAGAGGCGGCTCTCGGTTGCCCAAAGTGCTCACTAAGGATCACATGAAACCCCTTATTCACGATGTGATAGTGTTGCTTCACCGGATTAAAGGTTCAGAACAAGTTCTTCTATATGAGGAGTGGATGTTTCATTTTATAGAAATAATCTTAGAAGGGGGTCAACATATTGATTGGGCGGAAATCATTGCTAGTTCCCCGAGGGACCAACTTAAGCAGGCTCAGGCCATTAAGAAGGAATTCTTTATGTCCTCTTATTTGATATATTGCCTAGCGTGTACACAGGATTTGTCTACCATCCGACACGTTCCTTGGAATGAAGATATTTTAATTTATGAGTACTGTCCTTTATTAAGGAAAGATAAAATTTTGGAAAATTACAGGAAGGTTCATGATGTTTTCCTTGGTAAATTGTGTCAACAATTGGAAGGGGTTCCGAACCAAAGAGTTTCATTGGAGGCACGGAAACTAATTCAAACTTACGGCAGCCTGTATATTCAATTCTCATGTTTCACCTACATTCGGATCGGAGGCTTTGATGATGAACCTCTTAGGCTCCCAAGGTTTGCTTTTGATTGTTTTATTTTGGTAGAAGTTTGCAGGCAATTGTTTGTGGTTATCAAAAATGCTCTGCTAGAAGAAAAATGGCCTTCTATGTTCCCAGTTAAAGTTGGTAATTTAACCTGTAATAATATGATGGACACTTTAGTGATAGGAAGCAACTTGTTGAACTTTCACTTGCAATTTTATAAGTTAAGAAGGGGTTTTGACAATAAGGGCTTCGCCAGGCAGGTTCTAAGCCTAAGTAATTATCCTTCACCCAGCTTGCACCTGGAAGACCTATGGGAAGATCTTGGTGATGAGGAGGCAATCTGGAGACGAGATCATTCTAGGCTTGTAATTTCACAGATCAAAATGTTGCAGTTGAATTTTGATATTAAGGATGTGGAGGAGGATAGTTCCGAAACCACAGGTTCTGAGGCTAACAATGTGGATGCGAAAGTTCCCCTAGACATAGATTGGAAGAGGAAAGAAGAAGATGATATAAAGCTAAGGGCCCGAACCATTTTCGGGGTCACAGAAAGCTGGTTAACGGAAAGGAAGGAGAGAGCTGAGAACCCCCCTCTTGAAAAGCATAGTGCAAAACCAACCTTAATTAAAATGAAGCATTCCCTGTCTAATGTATCTCCTATGGCTCCAAATGCAGGTAAAATTACGTCTCCCAAGAAAAAGGTGGTTTCCAGTAAGCACCTGACTGCACCGAGATCGAGACTGAGAACAAGATCAGAGAAGCGTTCTCAGATGGTAGCTTTAGGACTCGACTACCTGGATGTTGAGATTAATGATGATGATATTTCATTTTCTCCGAATCAACAAGTAAAAGAACAAGAGACTTCTATAATGAATACAGAGGTACCTCAGGTTGAGAATACTCCTGTAAAAACCCTCGACAATCGGATAGTCACTGGTTCAGTCCCTCCTTGGCTTACTGAATCGGTGAATAGGAGGAAGAACTACAAACCCATTTCACTTCCTGTGAAGGAGATTGTTACTAAATATGCTACTCGGACTCCCAAAGAAAAAAGAGTGAAGAGTGATGCTAGGCTATCTACCGATCCATCTACTGGAAAGGTGACTGCAGAAATAGCCACTTTCAAGCCTAAAGAGGGAATTCAGGAACCAGAGGCCAAAGACTTCGAAATTACAAAGATGGAACTTGGTGTTCTGAACAGGGATTCTAGGGATCACTTATTTAAATTCTCAGCTGATCATATGCTCGGGTAGTCGCAAAAAGATGGAAAGGAGAAACGTAAATTGAAACAGCTAGTTTCTACCATGGCTGAGTTTCTTTCTTCACTTGCTGATGATGGAGTCCTGCCACTGGCTCAGTCTTCACAAGATTTTTATCTGAATTCAGTTGAAAGCCAAAAGCTGGTGAAACAAATACAACAGGGGAAGGTTCTGATAGAGATCGTGAAGTCTTGGATAAAAAATGTTATCACTGAAGGGAGTGCTTTCATCCGTGAGTTTATATCCACTTGCCTAGATGGAGAAACGTTACTTGGTGAGGTTCAAACCCTAGTCCCAAGCTGGGAAATGGAAGAAGCTAAATGTGCAGTGATCGTCATACAGGTTCAGGAAATAGAAAACTATGGTGTGACTCAATTCTTAGCTGAGAATTCGATGAAACTGGTAGACCCCTGTATGCTGTTCATCCTGAAGCAGAACTTCGGATGGAAAAATACAATGTTTAAAGCTGCAATCTCTCAAGTCAAAGCGATCGAAAAAGGAGGTGTTGGATATGCATGTGGATGCCCTTAAAGATATCAAGATAGTGAATCCCTTGAGTATTTTGCAAATTGATGGAGGTAACAGGAATGCAGATGCCATGGTCAAAATCTTCACAGACACCATGAATGCTCTCAAAGAAAATGAAGCACCGACAGTTCAGGATTTCACCAGAATTGCAAACGTGGAGTCCAAGTTGTTGCTGAACAGAGGTCAGTTGCCAAAGCAGGCAGAGAGAATCAGGGAGTTAAGGTGGGAAAAGAACGCGACTCGGGCGAAGCTGACAGACTTGAAGAACCTGCATTCCCAACCAGCCCAAGAATTCACGAATGTGTTCCGATCCTGGAAGCTCGTACAAACCGCCACGTCAGAAGGCCCCGATGGGAGTTAGCAATCTTCAGGACAGCTTTTTCCCTTGCTTTATGTTTTAAGTGGCGTGTGTTTTGAAACTCTATTTTTATTAGTTATGTAGCTGGTTTTTAACGGTTTTCCTTTTGGTGTCCGAGAGGCCGGGTTTTTCTGGAGGCTCTCTCGGATGCAAAACTATTAATAGGGGAACTTTGAACTGAAAAAGGGTTAGAAAATCAAGGTAGAAAATAGATAGTTTCGGTTTTTGAGCAGATAGTTAGCATAGGCTTTTTTGGAATTTCTGAAACAGCTGGTGACTGATTTTTGATCAGACTTTGATCCGATTAATATATGAATATACAGATGCATGATATGGTTTAGATCTTTGAATTGAAATCTGGAATGTATTTGATTTCTTTGAGAATTGGTACATTTAAATCTGCGCATGTGTTGTTTATATTCGGTCACTTCCAGTTTCTTTATAGCTTGTCTTTCTTGAGTTATTTCATAAGTTATCTGTTTTAGAAGTAGTTAGTAGATCTCTGTTTACTTCGTGATTATTCTATTTATTAGTTGACTCTGTAGATTGCCTCAATACCCAAGAGTATTTGAGTGGTCCTTCTACACTTTCTGGTTAAAGGTGTATGAATTTACTTTTTATGTCTGTAATTCATTGAATATCTCATAAGGAAGCTGAACCTTAAAAATTCAGAGGGAAGCAAATTCTTATGCTTACCCAACTGTTGATGAATCCTTTGTCTTCAAAAACATAAGAGTCTTTATACATTTTCATCTAAAAAGAAAGAAGACAAATCTGTTCGCCAACACTTCTCTAAGAGAAATCAACCAAGTTCAATGAAGGAAAGAAATAAAAATAAAAAACAAAACACAAAAATAAAGCAAGTCGATCCCTTCTTGATATCATTGCAGCTTTGGAGATAGTAACACTTTTTAGATTTCAAAGTAAGGTAGAGATTTTGGGCGATTTTTTAGATTGAATTCCATGATTATTGATGATCATTTCTTGAAAGTTTCACATTTGCTGATGAATTTCTATTCAAAATTTCGAGGATTATTGGCAATTTTCCTAAATTTTATTGGAGTTTTCTAATATGATTGACAGGTTCTAACAAGTTTATGCAGATTTGAAGAGGATTTTCATTCCAAATTCAAGATTTCAATTTGAAAATTCTCAGATTTGGGGCAGATTCAATGTTTTCATCCTTGCCTATTCATACTTTTAGTCCTAATTGATTGAAAATTCAAATTTTAAAGGATTGAAGATGAATTTTGGACATAGGAATGCAAAGTGAAATTAGAATAAGATTTAATTGAAATTCCGTACTTCGCATTTGTAAATTTCATACTCTCTCCTGTGCGTGTGAAATTGTGTCAAATACCTGTAGCTGCAAACACACACTGCAATGAACCATTATGAGGTTAGCTAGTTAGAAAATGACAAAATCAGAAAGACTGAAATGCCCAAGGCTAACCGACATTGGCTCATTGCCTTCTAGTAGGCGGGAGTTTGAATCTTTCTCTCAGGTCATTGCAAGAAACAGTGACTACACTCGTTCTAAACGAAGGATTTAAAATAGCTAAAATGATATGATTCTAAATGATATGTAAATGTTTTTGTTCTTTTCAAAGCCCAAATTGAAAATGCTATAGATTATGAAGTTTGCATTTAACTAAAAACAATTAACAAATCTAAGTAATTGAAACTAAGAATGCAAAATGCTTGAATGCTTTAATGCTAAAAATAGTACAATAACGATAGCTAAAACTGGGATCCTTTGAGAAGGAAATGAAGCTCTCTTTTATAGAAAATCTCTCCCAAAATCGACGGTTGAGATTGAAGGAAATAAGTGGCTCAGATTCAATTTGAGGAAGCACAATCCATGTGCAAGAAATTTGATTGGTTGAAAGATTCAGTCTTTTTGGAGACTTTCAAATTGATTTTCAGTTAACAGCTTTGTTTCCAAAATGATAAATAGATAAGATTAAATTAACTGAATAAAACATATTTGTTCCAAAATGAGAAAAGATAATAAATAAATCAACTGAATAAAACATATTTATTTCCAATTGAGAAAATATAAGATTAAATCAATTGAATAAAACAAATTTATTTCCAAAATCAGTTGATGACATCATATGCATTTTTAAAGATTTAATTGATTTAAATGCATATTTTAATTCAAAAAAAATAGTTGATGACATCATATGCATTTTTAAAGATTTAATTGATTTTAAATGCATA
>MU226122.1:116746-157502 GCA_018584345.1 Thuja plicata
AACATTAGTTCAAGTATCATTGTTTGAAGTTCAACTAATGGATTAATAATTTATTGATATTCTTCTTCTTCATCATCATCATCTTCTATATGGAGCCCAATAAGACTCGAAGGTTAATTTTTCCCCACTTTTATCGGTGCAGTTTCTGTTTTACCCGCTGGGGCAACCTAGTTTAAGCATAGACGTTACAGGAAATACAAGTATCTAATAATAGTCTTTATTGATCATTCATAACTGAAGTACATTTACAATAGCAACTAGATCATGATGCTTCAACCTAGCAAGTACAATGTTTATATAAAGCCTGAAACGGTGCAAACAACCGTCGCCACCTATTCCCAACCGACGGAAGTAACTAACCGATGGTAGTAACTAAGTACCGTCGGCGCATACCCAACTAACATCCGATATATGGCTAACATCATCCCCCCCTAAAGAAAAGTCGTCTCTGGACGACAAAATGTCCGGGACAGAACAACAAAATAGGAATGATGAACTACCAACTAAAACTAAGAAGTAGAAGTAGGGGGCCGAGGAAGCGTCCTTGAAGAGGATGGGTGACCCGCAGCAAAAGAGGCCGACTGTACCAACTGAGAACGCAACTCATACACCTATGCCGTCCTTGCTGCCAACTGCTGTTCTGTAACTGATTGAAGTTCAAGTGCGGATTTGACCATCACTGCGGCCTCCTGAAGGTCCTTCAGTTGCTCTTCAACTACCTGTCGGGATGCAACCAAGCTAGTCTCCACAAGCTCTCTCAAAAGTAGCTGTAGCGAGTTGCTGCTCAAACATCTTTGTTGCCCTCGCCAGCGTCCCCTCTAAGGCCATGCAGGATGCCTTCTCCGCTTCCATCCACTGTGTCCGCAGGACTAAGTCTCGCTCCACTACTGCCAACCTGGCAGCCAGCTCCTCCTGAGCGCTCTCTGAAGCCACCAATGCAGTTTCCCTTCTAGCCGAGACATAGTAACCTTGTCGGAACACCTGCTCAATCTGGCGAGTGAGACCTTGGACCTCAATCTCGGTCACTGGCATCGGAAGAGACCACGCCTCCCGCATCTCCTGCGTCTCTCCACTAAGCCACGACCCCTGTCCAAAACACTCTCCAAAGACACGTGGGCACTTGTGCTGCATAAAACTCAAAAGACTTTACAACTCGGAAGTCACGGCCTTTAGGGCCTGAGCCTCTCCTAAGGCTACCATCCGACGCTCTCGTACTACTAGGTCAACCAACGATGCCTCGACATCACCATCCTCTGGCTTTGTTCCTCGGTCGGCCAATTTCTCAGCCCTATCTGTCATCAAAACATCAATGGCGTCATGCCCTGTCCCGCCCTGCTCACCTATAGTGTCTTCCTCATGCACATCCGCTACTTCTCCAATGGTGTCCCCGCCTTGTGGGTTGGTAGGCTGTAAGTCCTGGGCCACTGTAACCCCCAAATTTTGTATCTCCTGAGGCACCTCCTGCAGTACCTCCCGGTGGGGAGATAGAATGGCCACCCTTGTGGGTTCTGTAACTGTCATGGCAAATTTCTTTTGTAGCCAGGAACTCATAGTCTTCTTCGAAGGGTCGGCTGGTGGTGGTGGATCCTCGAGGGGATCGTTGTCCACATTGATGACAGTGTGAGCCCCAGCTGCCGCCAACCCAATCTGTCCTCGTGCAACGTGCTGGTCTTTGGTTGTACTTCCGGCAACCTCGGACTTGGCAACTCCCTCTTTAAGGGGATCCGCTGAAGGAACCAGTTTTGTGGAAGATGATAAGAGGTGCCGCAAACCTTACTACGGTCTCCTCCCCTACCGAATCACTCTTCGCGGCCTCCGAGTCACTGCCCTCAGTGGTGGTCGCTCGACCGCTGCCCTCATGATCCGATTCTATAACCCGTCGTGGCCTCTTCGAGCCTGCTGTCATCCGACCCATGTCCAAGTATTTCCAGTAAAAAACGGGGGGCTCGCCGGTTGCCAGCTTTCCTTGAGGCGCCAATTCCATTTTGTCCAGGGGAATGCACAGTGTAGCCTCCAAAAACACCCCAATGGCATGGTGCGGCATGTGGAATGTACGGTGCTGCAAGGTCATGAACTCGTACATCCTATCCGATAACACGGTTGCCCAATCGTAGACCACGCCGTTCATCATGCCGTTCATGTGGACAATCTGTGGAAGGGCGATGTCTGATGCCCTGCTGGCCCCGGTGAGTCTGCTCTTCATAACATCCAAGATGCATCGCCACGGACCCTCGGCGACGAACTCTTTCTTGATGCCCCGACTCTTTGTCACCCATACTATAGAATCTAGCTCAGCTTGGGTGAGGGTGCGGGAAATGCGGTGGATCCAGAATTCTTTCCGCTCCTTCGTCATCTTATGCTTTTTAATTTCTATCTTCTGACCATTCCATCCAGGAATGCGAAACACACGGGTGAAATCTGCTGGAGCAAAAGAAACTGTAACCACGTGTTTCCTGTACTCAAACGTGCTTTTCCGCGTGTGCCTGTCATAGGTATTCACCATTATCTGCAATGTGGGCTCGAAATTTTTAACAGGAAACAAGGGCATTTGAATCGCCCAATGTACACCCGCATGCTTCAATAACTTCTTTACTTCATCCGTGTCCGGTGTTTCCTGCCACCATTTCCGGCACTCCAATCCATTGAGACCCTTGAACGCTACAGATTCATAAGTGACTTGCTCCTTCTGCGTAGTTTTGCCTTTCCCCATTCTTCCGGCCACCTATATTCCGGAGGGCAAAACCCTTACCTTCTTCTCCGTGTTCAAATTGTCTTCCAACTAAGCCTTCCATCCTCTTTTCCTCGCGGATTCCATAACTACTTTGCCAAAAGCGGTTAGGGTTTGCTCTAAAAAAATCCAATCACCGTAAGGGCACACTTGCAATATTTCCGCCAATATTCGCTGAAAATCCGGCAACCCTCTACCCGTGCGATATTTTCTTTCCCCTTCTCTTCCGCGCGGCTCTTTCTTGCTATTATGGTGAAGGCGCTCAATCTTTAGTGGAAGAAGTCACGAGTTCCACTTCTCTCCACGCTGCTATTTCTTTTGCTCCCCGCAGCCGTTGTCTTTCTTACTCGCTGCTCTTCCTTTACCCTCCGTCCGGTTGTGCTCTTCTCGCGCGGCTCTTCCTTCCCAAGACGCTACGCTTTGCTTCTAACCGGCGCGGGCCAGGTTCTTAATTTATCCTCCGTTTTCTCTCTCCACGCGGCTGGGTTCTTTTATCCTCCGTGAGTCAACGACCTTTATAATTGCTGCGTATGTTTTTATGTTTCTTTTTCGTTTTTTCTTCTCTGCGGATGTTTATGTTTTCACCTCCGACGCTTGGTTTTTGCCAGTGACCAAGCCACCCTCCGGTGACTTGCCACCGTGCGGTGACCAAGCCACCGTGCGGTAACACTTTTTTTTTATTATAGTAATTTTTTTTTTTTTTTTTAAAGTTAAATCGAAGAGGTCAGTTTAACGATCCTGGCCTTCGTGCCTTTGGTGGTAGACTTTCAGTTTGGAGCCATTGACAGCATCGGGTATCTCTCTCCCATCAAGTGTCCATAGTTTCACTGCTCCATTTGTTGCGACTTCCCGAACTTTATACGGCCCTAGCCATTTAACTTTAAATTTGTCCGATTTAATTTCATTCCGCCCATTAAACTTTAACACCAACTGACCGGGTGTAAACTGCATCTTCCGAAGGTGTTTGTCATGCCAGAGTTTCCTTTGCTGCTATGCTGTGTCTGTTGCCCACTGTGCCATGGCTCTTTTCTCATCTATCTTATTCAAGGCATAAAGTCTCTCCCTCAGACTCTCCATGTCGCCTAGTTTATTTTCAATGGCTATCCGTAGGCTAGGAACCATGAATTCTGCAGGTACCATTGCTTCTTGTCCGTACATAAGCTGGAAGGGTGTTTGCCCTGTGGTTACTTTGTAAGAAGTACGGTAAGCCCATAACGCCGATGGTAACCTTTCCTCCCAGTCCTCACCTTCAACTCCACAAGACTTAATAAATAACTCCCACCAAAATCTTATTAGTTGCCTCCGCCTGGCCATTCGCTCGAGGATAATATGGACTCGACAGTGTATGGAAAATTTTGAACTTGGTGGTTAGAAGCTTAATAATGTGATTGACAAAATGCCCACTTCTGTCGCTCGTTAATTGAATTGGAATGCCATACCTTGTTATTATTTGTTCGTAGATGAACTTGGCGGTGCTTAATGCTGAGTTATCTGCCAAGGCGCGTGCTTCGACCCATTTGGTTAAGTATTCAGTGGCCACCACAATATATCGGCATCGTCGGGCACGACTTGTTTTTAGAGGTCCCACGAAGTCAAGCCCCCATCTTTTGAATAGCTCCTGGGCATGAGAGGGATTGAGAGGCATAAAATCCCGTTTAAGGGGTTTTCCTGCACACTGACAAGTATCACATCCCACCACCCATTCTCTAGCATCATTGTATACTGTTGGCCACCATAAGCCAGCTAAGAGTACCTTCCTTGCTGTCGTATCGGGACCCATGTGCCCTCCAGCTGGTCCTTCGTGGGCTTCCCTTAGCACACTTGGTACTTCCTCCTCCATTACGCATCGCCTCAGTACTTGATCTGGCCCCATTTTATAGAGCAATCCATTGATTAATTGAAAAGTCCTGCTTCTAAGGACTAACTTCCTTCGTTCTCCTGGGAGCATGTCCGAAGGGAACCCCGTTGTGGATAAATATTCTCCTTTACTTGTGTACCACTTAGGGAGTACGACAATATGAAATAGATGTGTCTGGAAAATCGTCGTTTACTCCCACAGGTGGCTCGCCAGACTTGATTCGTGATAATTGGTCGGCGATCACGTGGCTACGTCCTGGCCGTACCACAATCTTAAATGTGAACTCTTGTAGTAAGAGGAGCCATCGGCTCACTCTTCCTTGGATGATAGTTTTGTTGACCAGGTACATGAGAGCCTAGTGATCCACATAAAAGATGAATGGTGTGGCTAGTAGATAGTGCCTGAATTTCTGAACTGAGTAAACCATCTCGAGGGCCTCCCTTTCTGTGGTGTTGTAATTCTTCTCAGCATTGGACAACAATCTGCTTGCGAAGTATATAGGATGATCTAGTCCATGCCCTCCTTCCTGATCCAAGGTGGCTCCAATGGCATAATTTGATGCATCCACGTGTACATGAAATTCTTTGTCCCAATTGGGGAATGCAAGAATCGGGGCACCCAACAATCTTGTTTTCAAACTTTGGAAAGCTTCCTCTAGCTCCTTCCAAACGTACGGCTCCCCCTTCCTCGTGAGCCTATCCATCGGGTATGATATTTGTGCAAAGTTGTTGATGAATCGGCGGTAGTATCTGATATGTCCCAAAAAAGATTTGACGCCGGTCACGTCCGTTGGGGCCTCCATTTCTATGATTACCCGTACCTTGTCCGGGTCTGTTTTTAATCCCTCTTTGCATACGATGTGCCCGAGCAACTTCCCTTGGGGTACCATAAACCGACACTTCTTTGGGTTAAGTGCCAGACGGGCTTGCCTACATCGCTCCATACACTTCCCTAGAGTGGCAATGTGCTTGCTCTGCCCGCTAAATATGGACCAATCATCTAGAAATGCTTTAAAGTTTCCCTTCGACACCTTGTCAAAAATATGCAAGATAATCCACTGGAAGGTAGTCGGAGCATTGCAAAGGCCGAAGGGCATTTGATTGTATGTGTATACCCCATCTTCCATTACAAAGGTTGTTTTCAATTTATCTTCCTCCGCAATAGATATCTGGTTATATCCCGAGAACCCATCCATAAATGAATAGATCTCGTGACCTGCTACTTCCTCCAATATGCTATCAGTAAACGGAATGGGGAAGGGATCCTTAATTGTTACTGCGTTGAGGCATCGAAAATCTACACAGATGCGGATTTGATCAACCTCCTTCTTTAAAGAGATTACTATGGGGGAGACCCACTCACTTGTGTCAACCCGAAAGATAATACCAGCTTCCAACATCCGTTCAATTTCCGTCTCCACCCTTGCCGCATAATTCTTGTTCATCCTGTACGGTCTCTTTCGCACAGGTTGGGCTCCTGGAACCAAGGGGATCCTGTGTACACACAGCTCCAGAGGGACACCCTTCAGGTCTCTGTAGGTCTAGGCGAACACATCTTTGTATTCGGTGAAGATTTTAAATGCTGCTGTCTTCAATACTAGGTTCCAGTCGTCTCCCATCAGGATGATTTTTGGGTTTTCTTCATCCCCCAAGTTTATCTCCTTCAACTTTGCTTCTTTGTATTTGATTGGTTTGTCCTTGGCAAATTCATGTGCAGGATTCTCCTCTATTTGGGTTTCTCCTTTATATTCTTTGTATTCTTGGGGAAACTGGTTGGGGTCTTCCTCTACCTGCAGCATGTTGCACAGAAACACTTCATAATCTTCCATCTGCCAATGGAAAAGCCCATTTAATGAATCTAGGTCATCTTCTGAGTACTTTTCGAGTTCAAGCACCCCTTCCTTGTTGGGCTCCATGCGTTGTCTTCCTTCGTCGGCGTCTTCTTCGTTGTCAGATCCCGACAAAGATGCTAGGTCTTCACTAACCAATTGATTTCTCAAATCAATTGTAAGCTTCCGACCATCCCTCTCCATGGAAATTGCATTCCGTTTCCAGTCGTGTTTGGCTTTTGCTTGTACAAGCCATCCTCTCCCGAGGAGGGCGTCGTATCCCTTCTTCTTTACCAGAATGACTACGAAGTCCATTACGAACGGTTGGGTGCCAATCATGACCCTCTGTGCCATTAATGTTCCTATGGGTTTGATCCCATGCTGGTCCACTCCTACTAGTTGGAAGGTTGGCGGCCACAGTGTTGGTCGCCCAAGATTCTTCCATGTTTCCTCCGGTAGAACATTGACACCCGATCCCCCGTCGATGATTGTGTTCGTTAGTATTTTGCCGAGAATTCCCATCTCTATTACCGCAGGGTGCCTTCCCGTGTTGAGTGCCAACAACATTGGGTCCTCAACAGAATTTCCCTTCCCAAGGGGTTTTGCCTTCTCCGTTGCCTTCGGTATGTTAGGAGATGGTACCATGTTAAGGAGGGCTGCTCTTAACTGTGGCATGGCTGTAAGGAGGTCTCTCAGTTGTACTGGGATTTTTGTCTGCATTAATTGCCTTAGAATGTTGTGTTCAGTCTGGCCACCGTGAGAGGTTCCCGCCGCGTCGTGCGTCTCTTTCCGTTCAGCCATCATTCTGTCGATTTCTTCTTTGGCCTCCCGCACTCTGTTCTTCTCAGTTTCGGGATGTGGATAGGTACCCTTTTTTGCCTGCCCTCGGGTAACCACCAACACCTCTTCGTTGCCTTCAATATTCAGGAGGTTTACACCAGGTTTCGGACATTTTGTCTCGTCGTGGTCTCCGGGCCCGCACCATTTGCAAAGGAATTGTGGCTTTTCCCCCTTCGGGCACTCCCTCGCAAAATGACCCCATTGGCTGCATGCCTGGCATTGAATCATTGGCCTCCCCGTGGCATTGTACTAGATGCGACTCCTACCTTCGTCGGTGTTATTGTTGCCGTTTCCTCTTCCTCCACGACGGTTATTATTCCTATAGCCGCCCGACGATGCTGTGTTTTGTGTGTTTCCCATGGCTGTTGAGGTTGACAGTTCCTGCATGAACAAGACTTGCTGGTTGCCTCGTGTCTTCATGTTGTACGGACATTCCTTTGTGGAATGGCCCGCCATTTGGCAAATATCGCAGAACATTTTCTTGGGGCATGCACCCTTCGTATGACTGGCCTCCTTGCAGTTCGTGCACCACAACTCTCCTTCGTTTCTACTGTTGCTACCCTTCATATTTTTAAATTCTTTAAGCATTCGTTCCATGTCCTTCTGTAGTGCAGTGACTTTTTTCTTTGCTTCTCTGTCACTGCCTTTCTCATTGCCTGAAGTGTCGTCCTCATCCTCCTCTGACGAAGAGGACTGGTTTTTCTTCTTTTTCTTCGACGTCTTTTGCTCGCTTTCCAGGTCCATTGCCCGGTTATATGCGTCGTTGTAAGAGGTGGGAGGAACTATTTTCATCTTCCTGCGTAGACTTGATTGCAGCCCTTCGACGAACCATCTTTTCTTTAAGCTGTCGGCTGGCTGACTTTCCATTTTTCCAACAAGTTCTTTTAGCCGTCGACCATACATTCATACAGTCTCCTTCCCTTGCTTAGTTCCGTATATTTCGGAGACGATTTCGTTGTCGTCTCGGAGGAGCCTGAATTCTTTTTCGAATGCCTTTTGTAACAAGTCCCACGTTGTCACTCCGCTTTTGTCTAAGTTGGAGTACCAGTCAATTGCTACCCCTCGGAGGGTTACTGGAAACTGTTTCATCCATTCGTCCTGGTCGGTGACTCCATTTGCCGACCAAATCATCCTGCACGTGCGGCAATGCCGAACAGGATCCTCTTTTCCATCACCATGGAACTTTGGTAACTTCTCCTTGTTACCGGCCATATTCACCTTCGGTGGTGGGCGGTTGGTCTGTACCAACTGCTGCGTCGCTGGTTGGGTTCCTGGAAGTGTTTGTTGTACAGTTCCTGGAGGTGTTTGTTGTACCGGCTGTACGATAGGCTGGGATAGTCCGGCCGGCTTGGGTCCTCCGGATTTGTGTTTCGGGTTCACTGATGTTTACGAACTACTCGGAGTGGTGTGATCCTCGTGCCTTTCTGTCACTTCGACACTTTCGGCAGCAACTCCACACCCGTACTCTCTCCGTTCGGCTTCCTCTTCAGCCTTCCTTCTGGCTTCTGTCCTTGGGGTTAATGTTAGGGTCCCAAACAAGCTTGTTGTTTCTTCACAGCTCCTTGTCGTCACTTCTGCCGCCCTCCTGGGTAGGTTCCTCTAGACCGTTGCCTTCACTTGCCCCCTCCGGCAGTCTTTCGGCACGTCTCCTGAACCTCTCCCTTCGCTCGGCTTGTTGTTTGTTGAGAACTGTCTTTTGGAGAGCTTGTTCTCCTTCGAGATCCCTTTTTAAATTCCTATTCTTATTTAATTGATTGGGCATAAATGTTTTCCTTACTCCGATAGTCAACACAAAGTTCTAAAATAAAAGGACACTTTTATTTATTCATGTTTTTATTACAATAACTCAAATGAATGAGCTCGTCATTCTTATTTTTCCACTGTGTCCCTTCTTCCGTCGGTTGCCTTCATACACGCCTATTCTCGACGGCGTTTGCCATCATGTTCTTCAAGTCGTTTACTCTCCCGTTCATGATACTCTCGGAGGATTGCCTGTCGTTGTTCCTCGCGAGCACTCTCCTCCAGGCGAGCGCGTTGTGCCAGTGAGACTTGTGCCAACAGCCATGGAAGATGATTTAATAGACGGTTGGCTGCAGGATTAGCCTCGATGGTAGACCACACTGCACTCTGTGGGACTTCCGCTTGGTACGCTTCCCGACGGACGTAAGTTTCTATCGCCGCCTGAAACAGAATTTTGAATTCTCGTGTCTGGTTATCTTCCCCTTCGTACAGTTCTGTATGTGCATCCTCCGCCTCGGGGTTTATTTCATCAACAGATAAGCCCATTGTCTCCATCCGCCATCCAGTCTTCCGAATCCGTCTAGGCAACGACGCCAAATGTTTTACCCGCTGGGGTAACCTAGTTTAAGCATAGACGTGACAGGAAATACAAGTATCTAATAACAGAGTCTTTATTGATCATTCATAACTGAAGTACATTTACAATAGCAACCAGATCATGATGCTTCAACTTAGCAAGTACAATGTTTATATAAAGCCTGAAACGGTGCGAACAACTGTCGCCATCCGTTCCCAACCGACGGAAGTAACTAACCGATGGTAGTAACTAAGTACCGTCGTCCCATACCCAACTAACATCCGATATATGGCTAACAGTTTCCACCCCAAATTATTAAATGGGGGTTTGGGGGCATCGAGAGTTATTTTTCAGCTCCATAAGACATCAAATCATAAATGTATGTAAGATGAAGATCCATGAAATGTATGTCTAGCAGTATTGGATAGTTGCATCCATTGGTCGTTAAGAGACATATCTTTCCAAATCGCACCTCGCCATGAACATTGTGTTATTTGAACATTTTCTATTCACACCTCGCCATGAACATTGTGTTATTTGAACATTTTCTATTTGCACAAACCAGCTTTAGGGTTATAACAAAGAGGAAAGACACAAAAAAAGATAAAAAAAACAAGTGTTTTTTTATTTTTTTGACTTGATGGCCAAAAATTGCCTGAATCGGCAATTCAGGAACCGCCGATCTGATTCACCGGCTCCCAAAAAATCGGGGAGGGTGAATCGAATCGCGATTTAAGTGATTTTAGGGTGATTTTTGTTACTATGGTGGAAACTGACCACTGGCTCTGCCACACGACCCCCTCCAACATCCCGATTAGCCTACGAGGGTCACAAAAATTAGCTAATCCCATGTGCCTAAAAATGGGGACATTACACAAGTTTTACAGTGTTTTCAGACATGTTCTCATGTTCAAGCTGAATAAACTTGACACATCTTTTTGGGTTTGCCAAGTGTTAAAAGGCTCTTTCAAGTTTCAACACAAGATTTAAAAAAAAAATGTTTATTGACTGAAAATAAATCTTAAGATTTAATGCTTGTGCCATTCAGTTAAAAATAGAGATTGAGCAAGGTAAGTAATATAATATATATAGAAACATGATGGCTGTGGTAAAGTAAATGAACGATTTAGTACGAAGCCACAATATTTAATTTCAAAAACACTTGCAATACAAATGTTTCAAATTTGGTAGAAGCTGCATAACATATCGCAGCACATAATATCGCAGCACATAATAGAACATCTCAATAGGTACTTAAAAGCAAGAATAGCATAATAAATTTTATTTAGAGAATAAAAATTGAGTTAAATGGATTAACAATCGTTGAATAGCGATTTCAGCAATATTTAGGCATGAGAATTACTACACATTCATTCTTGACCTCACCATCCTACTAAGTGCAAAAATATATTTAAATGGTTTACAAGGGTGTATGAAAACTAGTGTTACAAGATTTGGACTTGCCCCAATTTTGGACTCGGACCCAAACTTGGCGCTTAGACTCAACAAAGACTTAGCAAATTGAAAACCCCAAGAAGTTCAAAGACCTTTTAAGGATTTAAAAGTTGTTTCATGCACCCTTTAATAAATAAACCTTAAAGACACAATAACCTCATCAAATAGAAGCTACTTTGATCACATACACAAGTATACTTTGATCACATAAGTGTAAACAAAAAATTTTAGTTGAAGGAAATAACAAATTTATATATATATATATATATATATATATATTGTCAAGTGTATACAAAACTCATGAAATATGAAATCCATGGTATCAAAAGTCCCAAACAAATGTAAAACAAAAGCTAGAAGTCTATGGCTTAGAAGAGCTTGCAACACTCAACCCTCTTGCGTGGGCGTCTAAGTTAGGTTGTGGATGATGTTTCAGCCATAATATCTGCCTTTGTCTCAGTGACATTCACACCAACATTCAAGGTGTTTGCTCATTCTTTATCCTCCTCCTCTGCCATGACTATTGCCTGTGCCTCTCTATCCACTTGGTCAACCCAATCGAGGTCCTCATAACTAAAATAGGATCTTTAGCCTCAATGATTTAATCTGATTGTGGATCAGTCTCCTTTAGTATGATGGGGGATAAGTCAGTGCCCAAAATTTGTCTGTGGCAAAGGCAAAGGTCATAATGAACATAGACTAGTTCATTCGATCTTTTTGCATTCAAATCTGTGTTGAGTTTTGCATGTTTGGTTGCAAGGTTGGATAGTCCATTCTGGACCCTCTAACCTTGACTGCGTCTTTTCTACTTCTCAAAGTCTCAGTTAAAGATCATTGATTTTAATGGAGAAATGTGAATTCCTTGGTTCATAGCATTTGTAGTTTGTTGATTGCAAATTGTGGTGTATGGTTAGTCGAAACCTCATTTTGGGCATAGTTCGATTGTGGATGTTCATTTAGATTGCTCCAGTATTGGGTATTTGGATGGATTATTTACAATATGAGAATCTTTCACTACCTTAGAAGATTGCACTCTTTCTATGGCATTGTCTCTTTGGTTAAGTAGAATGTAGTTCCATGAGGAATTTGTGTGTCTGAGCATTATCCATTGTTATCGTTGTCCTTAGGAGTTAGAAGTAGATTAAATTCCCTAACCCTTTCCCTTTTGTCTTTTGTTTGAGTTTAAGTTAGATTAGGAAGAAAATATCACTCAAATTGCTATATCAGATGTTCAAGTTCGAGCTTCTTAAAAGGAAAGAGAGTTGATAAATCCAGGAATAATATTGTAAGAACCAGCAAAACCACATCAATTCACGGAGTCTATCCAACATAAAGTTGCATGTTTGCAGTGTAAACCTTGGGGTTGCCTTATTTGATCACATAGTTGAGCATTTGAGCTTTCCTTGTTCAAGAGAGGATAGAATACTTGGTATTTTATTTTGTGTTGGCGAGTGTCACAAAACACCCATCAACACTATCAAACCCTTGAAAAAATCAGTCATAAAAATATGAAAATTCAGTGTTGAAAGCCTGAGGAAAACACTGTAGTCTACTGCTGATATCTTGACTGAAAACTTGGCAAAATGATGATGAAACCCTAGACATTTTCTGAAATTAATCGTTAAAATGATGGATATGTCAAAATTGAAACACTAGCAGCCTGGAAGAGAATGAACAGCAGTATGATTGATGAAAATATGAAATATCTGAAAATTGACCTCAGAATCCTAGCTACTACGAAAGCACTTGAAAATTTGAGTTTTGATGATATAAAACTTTCTTGAATATGAGTAAAACCCTTCTGGAGATCACAGAAATGACAACCTTTAACAGACTCACCCCAATCAAATCCAAAAATCTGCAGGCCTTTAAGGAATATTGAGGAAAGATAGAGGAATGAACTTATATAAGCAAATCATACCTGATTTTAGCTTGCTTCTACTTCCGCAGATTTGCCTAGATATAGAGAACTTGCTGTTCCTTATATATTTAAGGAAAATGTGTTGTCTGATTTTCAAAAATCTGCCTTCCCTATTGCAGTGCAGGCTTCCGGAATCATATGAATATTTCTTTTGTCAGTTGAGAGTGGTTGGCCTTTAGATTGATGCACATGTTTATTGGAAACCTTAGTCAACCTTCGGAATGTATCTACAGGGGAGTGGATTTTTGACTTTTGAATGATCAGTGTATTTAGCCTCTATGTGGCATGCACCATTGAATGGCTAAACACTTTTTAATATTATTTATTGGCTTCACACTTTGAAGTATGCTCCTCTATATTGCTTTGCATATTTTGAAAACTTTAACACTTGCAACCCTTTTCAATATAGTGCACCCATCTACACCGTTGCAATCTTTTGTCTTCCTCGACAAGAAGTGAAAAAATAGATGGGCTTACAATGTTTATTTTTAGAAACTCATTCTTCCTCTTACGAGTGTGTTCTATTACATAGGGAGAACAATTTTATGCATATTTCATGTTAGCCTTTTAAAGATCACTCCAGTATTGTTTCACATCTTTTGAAATATATGTTCTCCTTCCTAGAGGCATGCACCACTACACTAGGCACTGATTTTATAACTTAAAGATTTTTAAGTCTTCACATTGGTGTGCTCTTTATGCTGAGTGAATTTTTTCATGACTTGATGAATTTTTACCCTTTATTTGTTGTCCAAACTCTAATCTTCACTTTGCCAGATGCATTGGGAAGCTCATTTTGTTGGTCCTGCAAACAAACTAATTAGAGATGTTACAAATGACATAGATGACCACAACATGGTTTGAAATGACTGATGATTTAAGAAACAACAAAGTTTTAGCTTAGAAAGTAAATATGATTTTTTTTGGTATGGGTACAGCAAAGTTTATGTTTGATGTTACATTGGAACTTCTTTGATATAAGTTTGATTTTACAAGAGAATGTAAGCAACACAATATTTCTGAAATTTAAATTAGTTTAGATAAACGTGGGTATTTTCATGCAATGTAATGGTTGTTATCAATTAGATAATATTCGAGTTTTTTCTGCATATAGTTTCTGTTCAATTTAATGGTGTTTCCAAATGGATTTTTTCTTATTTTGTTCAGGTTGATAATAATTGTTTATCCTCTGTCAGAGTTCCTATGATTCACTGTTGTCAGTGCTGATGCTTATTGCTGGAGTAACCTTTACAACAACTCTAAGGCACATGCGACCTACAGTTTGGAATTCCAGGAAAAGGTAACTTTTCTATTAAATTATTAATTGAACGGTTACAAAATAGTAGTTGGAAAATAATAACATTTTTTTTGGAAATATAAAGTTTAGTGGTCTTGCAAATTGGTTTAACAATCAAGATTTTCATTAAACAATTCGATATCATCAGAAATATCATAGCCTGTAGGAAATTGGTGATTGGTTTTCTTTTGTATATCATTTCTTCTGTCTTGCATCTGAGTATAGTCAGCTTTACAACTGCATTGCTTCAAATCTACTCACCATGACTTGAGTTGGATCTCAGGCAGCACACATGTTACACTTCTGTGGCTTACATATGGTTAGACCACTCCTGCTTATGTGGCGAAAGCCATTGGAGTGGAGAAATGTCTGAAGGACTACCTATTCACGAGGAAGGAGACTCTTGTGAGTTTCAACTAAATTTGTGCAGAGTAGGTGATGTGCCAATTTGATTGCTCATTTCACAAGGAAGGAGTGCTCAGTGTTGGATTATTGTGTTGAGGTGCAGAATCTTGTTTGTAATGTATGGGTGTTGTCTGGATTACCTTTGAAGATGGGTTATGACGATTCTTGTGTGGATAGTTTCATTGTTAGCACATATCAAGTTTTTCTCGTGAGGAGCATTAGTGAAACACATTAAGACAATGATATGTGTGAAACACATCAATTCTTGAAAGAAGGCTTCTTCTTTTTCTTGTTTCTTGTTGTTTTCTTCTTGGATCTGGCGCAAGATAACAGCTTGTTCCTTAACCAGTTCTGGGTTAAAGGCTTCTTGGTTTGGTTGAGTGGTTTCAAACTCATTTAGAATAGACCTTACCCCATCCACTTTGACCCTAGGGCGCACGAGCTTGATGGTGGAAGTGAGAGAGAAGGGGTATGCCTTGCTGTAGATCTTTTTTGCATGTTGTGCTTGTTTTTATTTTGTTTGTAATTCACTTATCTTCTTACCAAGTTGATTGTTGTCCTGTTGACTAATTTTTGATTTCCTTGTTTGATCGTTTTGTTGATTGCCTTGGATTTGTAAGGAAAGACTTGATATTTTGATGCTTCCTTAAGTGAAAATAAATTTAACTAAATGCTTTAATCTAAATATAGGAAATAAAAAGCTATTCTATGTTTTTGTATTTCCCCAGATTGAAATGTGAATTAATTAACTGATACAATTAATTTATTAAATGATTCTTAAATGCAATTTGAGCAAATGTTTAGGTTTTGTTTTTATTTTGTTGATTTGGTGCATTGATTGCTTTGGACTTGTTAGCAAGGATTTTATCATTTGTTGTCTTCTCTTGTCAGCAGGGGCTTTAAAAAACGATTTGGAGTTGTTATGCTGAATTGAAACTAAATCTACAACCTAATGTGGTTATGCTGGATTGAAACTAAATTTACAATGTAATCTAAATTAATTTAATGCATTAACTCAAATAAATTCAATATTCTAAGCCACAGTGCAGTGACAAAATGGCACTTATTTGGGCAAGATTGGACATAATTAATCATTGTGTGATTCTAATCTAACATTTTTCAAATTATATTAGTCTAATAATTTAAAAGAATAAGTAAACTGGAACCTCACGCAATGAGATTAGCAGCCAGGATGTTGGGCAAAGATGTGGCATATAAGCCTTTAGTGGCTCAATTTTTGTATTCTCTTCTCTCCTCTCTAGCCTGAGGTTCTCCAATTTGATGGAAGAAGGATAGAAAGACAAGAACTAATCAAGAGGAAGTGGTAAAGTGGTTTGCTGCACCAATGGACACTTTGAAGCTTCAAACTAAGCAAAATCTTTTAGGTTTGTAGGGAGTGTGGATGCCATAGTTACAACAATTGTATTCAGCTCAGGCTGGGCAAGGTGATTTTGGACTCGTACATGGCGCCCAAACTTGGCAAATTGAAAAGCCCAAGAAAATCAGAGATTTTTAAGAATTCAAAACTTGTTCCATGCACTGTTTAATGAATAAAACTTAAAAATACGATCACATATACAAGTAAACGTTGATCACATAAGTATAAACTTTAAAGACAAATTTTAGTTGAAGGAAATGACACATTTAAATCAATAAGTATTGTCAAATGCAAATTTCCATGACTCGGACTCGCCCATGACTCGGCAAGGTCGACTCAACCCGCGACTCGCCTATGACTCGGCTATGACTCGGCAAAATGAAAAACAAAGTTTTTTTAGGATTTAAAACTTGTTTCAGGCACCGATTATTGAGTAAAGCTTAAAAAAACTATAACATCATCAAATAGAAGCTAATTTGATCACATACATAAACATACATCCATCACATAAGTACAAACGTAAATTGTAGCTGAAGGAAATAGAAAACATAGATATGCAAAATTATAAATAGTGTCAAATGTATATAAAATCCATGAAATCCATGACATCAAATGTTCCCAAACATGTGTAATAAAAAACAAGTCTATGGCTCAGGCTCAAGCTCAGCCTCAACCTCAGCCTCAGCCTCAGCCTCAAAGTCGTTTGTCTCCCTCCTAGAAATGCGTCTGAGGTAGGTCCTAGATGACTGACAAGCCATAGCCTCTGCTTGTGAAGTGCCACGCTGATCAACATCAGCTGCACAGGTAGCTGATCGTGCTCTATCCTCCTCCTCTGCTATAGCCACAACCTTAGCCTCTCTTTCTGCCTGGTCAACCCACTCATGGTCCTCCTCAGTGAAGACAAGATCGGTAGACTCAGTGAGCCACTCGGACTCTGGATCTATCTCCGCTAGAGTGATCGGAGAGGAGTCAGTGTCCAAAATCTGTCTGGTCCTAAGACGGAGGTTGTAATGAACGAACACAAGATCATTCAACTTCTCCCCAGACAATCTATTACGCCTCTTCGAGTGGATATGCTCAAACATGGACCAATTGTGCTCACACTCAGAAGCGCTGCATGGTTGGCTCAAAATACGGATGACAAGTTTTTGAAGATTTGGGGTTGAAGGCCCAAACATTTGCCACCATCTATTTGAAATAAGGAAAAGAAAAAAAATCTGTCTCATTTCCAACTTTAAGGATAGATTATAAAATCAAAAAAGTTTGTCTTTAACATATTTTTTGACCTGGCTTCAATGTTGTCCTAGCGTCTTTGCATATCCTGCTTGCAAAAATCACCCCTTCTTCATTATTATATGCATCTATCTCTTGCACTATAAATGTGTTAGACATCTTTTGCATCACTGAATATAGGCCACTAAGAATCTCCTCATCCGCCTTGAAGTTATCAAGGAAACAAAATGAAGGATTGAGGAAATAAGCTGCTGCATGGATGGAGCTATGAAGCTGGTTTGCCATCTCCTATCAATGATCTCCCAAATGGGGCCGTACTTATCCTCAACTCCTGCATACCTGGATCTAATGGCCTCCTGGGTCCTATCCATGCCCTCATATAGGTAACCCATAGAGGGCTTCTCCCCATCAACAACTCGTAGGAGAACTACGAGGGGCTCAGTGACCTGCATATAATTATTAATGTTAAAAAAAATAGTTAAGTCACAAGTGTGCATTAAAAATTTAAAACAAGAAAATTTACAAAGAGTCAAAGAAAACAAAAATATATTTACCTCCATGATCTCTGCACAAGGGGTCCAAAAACCTGGCTCATCAAAAATACAATCTACCGCATCCATCCCTGCAGTGGTCTTAGCATAGGATGAGGCAGTCCACTCCTCACCAACAAACATGCATCTCAAAGCTGCCTTTGATTTCAACAAGGATTTTAGTGCGAGAAAATTTGAGGCAAATCTCGTGATACCAGGATGAGCCAACTCCTTTTGGCCCGTGTATTGCCTCATCATGCTAAGGACCAATGCATGATTGTAGATAAACTTGCAAATGTTTTTGGCCTTATCAACACATGATTTAACCCATTCAAGCTTGCCAATATCCTCTAACATGAGGTCAAGGCAATGGGCTGCACATGGAGACAAAATTTTTTAGGGTGCCTCCATCAAAAGTTTTCCTGCAACAATTTTAAATTAATTAGAAATTAAGAAGTGTTAAGAAAATTTTAAATAAATTCATAGATAAATCTCCATCAAAACTTCAAAAGTCAAAAGTTTACCCGCAACAACATAACTTGCTCCTTTATCCGTCACCACTTGCACCACATTTTCTTCCCCCACCTCTTGTATAACTTCCTCAATAACCTCACATAAGTATGTGGCATTCTTCACATGTGAGGAAGCAACAATAGATTTCAAGAACATGGTGCATCCTGAACAGTTAAAATAAAGCAAAATAATTATCAATTATCATGGATCAATCAACAAATCAAAATAAAAATTAAATTATTCAATGCATTTAGGGAAGTAGAATGATCAATCACCTCTAGAGGAAACAATAAAATTTAGGAGTGTCCTATTCCTCCTATCTGTCCAACCATCTGTCATGATGGTCAACCCTTTTGGCTCCAAGACTATCTGTGGTCCTATAGCTCAAGTTTCATATCATTAACCATTTCTAACAAGAGGGGGCCACTTAACTCAGCATCAGTAGGGGCTTTAAGGCCCGCCCCACAAATGGTTACGACATCTATCATGCTTTGCCAGTAAGGAGACCTGTCACAAATATAATATGATTAATCATTAGACAAAGCATAGTTCAACTCAAATTTAATTTTAAACTTAAAGCAATCAAATAAAAAACTTAAAAAAATTACCTGGCTGCAACAAATGGAATGTTGCAAAAGTACCAAAACTTGCAAATTCGTTTTCGTGCAGCATCATGGACCTCCTTGTTCCAACCCATGCTCTCAAGCGAGGGTTGTACACCAGGAGTAGTGTGTGACAAAATAATTGTCCAACTTTGATTTCCGGACTCTAGGGCCAAGGATAATAGTGCCACTAGAAGGAGCATTAGTAGAAGCACTAGCACTAGGACAAAAAGGAGGCATGGAAGAACCCTCTCCAACACAACCTACAGATGTGGATGCGGCTGCAGATGGGATGCGGCTGTGGTTGTGGATGGGGATGCAGATGAACGGGAGACAATAACATTTAACTCTTTTCGTTGCCTCTTTCTCTTATCCTTTTCTTCTTCATATTTTTCTAACCGGACATAACAAAAACGAATTGCCTCGGGCGTTGCCTTTAAACATGGGTCAGCATCATTGCAAGGTATGCTGGCAATATGTTATTTAAACATATTAATGCCACCATGAAAAATTTCTTTACAAAATGAGCATTTTGTTTGTTTTCTTTGTCTACCAGGAAAATCTTCAGTATATTTCCAAGATTCACACTTTGGAGGCATTGAGAAGAGTTATTGTTTACTAAACTTAAATGGTTGCTAGCAGCTGCAATAAGATAAAATAACGAACAAAATTACAAATTTGTGCATTGCATTTTAGAAAATAAAAAAACAGCAAACCCTACATTTTTCAAAAAAAAATTGTAAAAGCATGTTTGCATTTTTTCCTTTAAAAAATTAAGGGTTTGCGAACAATCTACTTCTCTCATTGAAGTATGCAATTTATATTTTAATAGAAAACATTCAAGATTTGGAAAGTCAAACTTCAAAAAAATTATAAAAAAATATGGAAAATCCATAAACATACAACAAAATACCAACAAAATCTACAAAATTTAACACTTACCTCTTTCAAATGAGTTGAGAAGCTTTGGAACAACTGCTATGGACTCCTTGATGCTCTCAATGCAAACGTATGTCTCCCCAATGTGATCTTGTGCACTCCTTGATGCTCTTCTTCCTTGCTGGTTGCAAACCCTTAGCCTCTTATTTTTCTTCCTCTCTCTCACTTTTCCTCTCTTCTTCTCCCAACAAGCAAAAAGAATGCCTTTTAGGGCAAATTAGAAGACATTAGTAAAAAAAAAGTTAAGAAAAAGCAAGTCATTTTTTTTGTTTTTTAAGTCATACAACATGACTGCCGCAGCTGGGTCATAGACCACGGACCCGGCGAGTCATGACATGACTCCCCTGACTTGCGAGTCATGACCCATGACTCGTTGGGTCATCAGGCCGAGTCATGAAAACTCGCCTGGGCCGACTCGACCCGTGAGTTGTTAAAACTCGCCTGACTCACGGCGAGTCATGGAACACTGGTCAAATGTATGCAAAACTCATGGACTACGAAATCCATGCTATCAAAAGTTTCAAACAACTATCAAAACAAAAGCTAAAGGTCTAGCTTAGAGGAGCTTACATCACTTGGTCGAGGCCCTTTTGCATGGACGTTTAAGATAGGTCCTAGATGATGTTGTAGCCATGATATTTGCTTCTGTCTTATTGACATCCACACCAACATCCAAGTTGTCAGCTCATTTTCTATCCTCCTTTTCCATGGCGTCTGCCTTAGCTCTCTATATACTTGGTCAACCCAATTGAGGTCCTCATCTCTAAAGATAGGATCCTTAGTGTTGATGTGAGTTTTATACCCTTACAACATGCAGGATAGAACACTCTTGGTTTCAGGATGAAACAACGAATATTGGATCCTCTCTTGAATAAAGACACCATTTATGCTAAAGATTGCAATTAAAGATCATAAAGGTGACTCCAAGGTTCCTTCTCAATGGTGGATACTTACTCAGTAGTAATCATGTGATATGCTGGTACCGTGAGGGGACTTATGCTTGTTCTCTTTGTCAACAGAACTTTGAATGATATGGTTTCACAATGTGCAATGAAAATATTCCAACTTCCAACTTACGAAATGAATAAACTTAAACTTACGAAACTAAGCTACTTCTACTTTTACTTAAGGATGCAAGAAATAGTGAATATCCTTATGACTCTACTAGATGCAGTCTTTTCATCAACTCCACTCACTAGTGCAATCTTGTAAGGTGTATTCGAATGATGTTAAAATTACTACCATTTCATGAATCCCATCTATGGATACAAATCAATGAGCAAGTTGAAGTTAAACTCATAATAATGCCATTTGACCACGCAAAGCAAAACTTACAATCAGTAAGTAGCTAGTGGTTTGGTCTATGATTGAGTTAAGCAAGGATACATTCACAATTGCTTTTATCTGACTAAACTACTCAAAGCAAATTTTAACCAAATACTTGGAATCAAATCTATTCTAAGTGAGGAATGTAGATCACCATGCAATACTCCAAAAGACTACAAGTATTCACTGTGCAAAACACAACAATGAATATAAAGCAAATTTGGCAGTATATTTGCAAATTGCAACAATTCTCAAACAATCCATTTTACAAATGAGAGTGGGGTTTATATAGGAGCCCCAATTACAATGAACGACCAAGATTAAATCAGATTCAATGACTCATATTAACTCATAGAAAACCCTAATTAGGGCAACCACAAATAGCCAATAAGAATGAAGCACCTAAAAATGAGCCAATGAGAAAATTCAATGGCTTGAGGACCAATGAGAGAAAAGGAAGATGCCTAGTCATTGTACAACTCATCATCCAAAAGATGCACCCCTTTCTCCTTCTCCCTTCTAGCAAATTCAAGGAACTTAACCATAATCGCACTAAGTTCATCCATGGCAATACTGGGCAGGCTGCTATGCTGTAGTTCAATGACCTCTAACCTTTACATGCAAGTATCAAGTATGCTGTTCCAATCTGAAGTATGCTTCAGCAGATCATTAAATTAAGGATACAAATCTGAAGGACACTAGACAATGAGGGGCTATATACCAAGGGTCCAAGACACAGAAAATTAAGGAAACCTGAGCTTATAACAAATTCATGATAAATCTGGAAATCACAAAATACAATAAGTTCTTAGAATTCAAAGGAGTTGAAGCTGAAAAATGTGGGCTCTTGATTCAAAGTGAACTGGGGTGTGTTGTGGTCGTACTAAATTTTAGAAAAAGAAAAAACTCAAATCTAATGAGATGACATTTTTGGTACATTGCAGGGCCAAATCATTAAGAAGTAAGCAACACAGTTTAAAAAGGGCTAAAAATTCTAGTCTGAAAAATTCTCGTGCTCAATTCTTGATTAAAACTCCAACAAATGATGCAGAAGTTTCAAGATCTCAAGGAGCAACCTTGAAGTGGAGTCCATATAGTACAAACATAGCCAGTATGAAGTTCATAATTTTAGCTTTATTTTCTTCCTATTTTTCCATAACAGATAAATATTAAAATCTAACCAGTCTTTAAGATATATAGGTGGTGTTCATTATAGCATCAGGTTAGATCTTATGTTGACCTCTATTAATCTTCATCTGACAAATATTACATTCCCTGTGCAGGTCCATCTTTGGCAACTCCATCTCCAGTCTCACATATGCAAGGTGCATTTGTCCATACTCTGATCATCATTAAAATCTAGGGACTGACACATTCATAAATGCTATCTGGAAACAATGATTATGGATGGATGAGTGAGGCTTTTGGTACCACACTTTTTAAAACTATGAAATTGAATTGGTTTGAATAAGTTTCCTCCTCAATCAGGCAGCTGCTCCACCACTCACACCTGCAGCAGGAAATAATGGCACAGAAGGGAGATTCCTCAGTTGTTGATTTATTTATAGCCCTAGACATTTCCTTATATATGGCCTTTTTCTGGAGTTCATAACACTTGCATTGTCAAGTTGACATGTGTCATAAATAATGGTTCATCCTTTCATCGAATAGTGGCATAAATGCTTAAATTTTCTTTTGAGGCTAGGTTGTTACTGGACATTTCTCATGAAAAGCAAATGTTTTAGGCCTTTCCTAGCACGAGGAACCAGTTCATTGGACTGTCGATCTCCCTCTGACAAAAAAGAAACCACTAACAACATAATTAAATGAATGCACACATGCAAAACACATGACTTCACATATATTTGTTTGTTTTAATAAATATCTACTCATGAAAAGTGAATTAAACCTTATGTTTATCGTACCTTGGTGTTTTGCATGTTCAGGAATGGTTTGTTTTTGAAGCAATCCGTGTATTTGAAACTTTTTTTTCATGGCCTATTAAGTTATTAACCTTATTGGGCAAGATAGCTCTGCATATTTTTTCAAGCTTTTGTGTCTTCAGCATACAGATCAGTAGATTGATTTGATTTTGAGTAATCCTATGTAATGTAGGATCACCATTGGTAGCATCAAAGAAAACTCCATCTCCTAGTTTATACATGTCAGGTGCATAATCTTTTCTCTTTATGCTGTTTTATTTGTTGAAACAATTTAGTTTTTTGTAATCTATCTTAGCTTGCAGCTTTATCAAAATTATGATTCTTCATATATCTGCTTGTCTATGCTTCAAAAACAGTTTCAGATACGGGATAGGTTTTTTTATGTAATTATTATTTTTTTATTGGCTACAGGGACATCATCAGTTTCTCCTACAAATACCCAATCAATTCCTACAATTTATGAGCAGGACTTTTATTCTACATTTCATAAGACACCTCAAAGGAAACATTTCTCCAAGGAAGAATGGGAAAGTTTTACCGAAGATTCCACCAAAAAAGCTTTAAGAGAGTTGGTGTCTACATATGACTTTACAAAGTGGGCTCGTGAAAATGCTGACAGACTAATTTTAAGTCCCCAAAAGAATAGAGAGGACTCAGATCAAAGTGAAAATGATTCTGAAGTTGGTGTAACTCAAGAGAATTCCAGAGGCGGTGGATGGTTTGGTTGGTAGGATGATATTATATTTATAAGGGCTATTGTGTATGGCCTCAAAATTTTGAAATGAGACTGCAATTCAATTGGTGCATGCCAGAAACTCAAACCGGATTATCTGTTTGTGAGAATAATGAAACCAAAATCAAGTGTTATACAGTAGAACTGTCAATCTCCAATCTAACCTTCCATTTGACATTTGGATATTGTTCTAGTTCGCTTGAGGAACTGCCACAGGATGAATCTTGTAAAAATTGTCTTTAGAACAGAACAAAATCTGTTATTTAAGAGAATTATAAGATCAATACAGCAACCAGTCAATGGATTTATAGATTGATTTGCTTGGTAACTAGGAATGGTGGATTTGGATTCAAACAGTGTAATTTGTAATGTATATACAAACTTGCCAATATTTATGTATCTTTGTTTCTATTGAAATCTAGTGAGAAGACTGAGCATTTGAAATACATTTATTTTTCTGTTTGTGAGAAATGCATCTTTGGTTAATAGGTTTTCCCCAAATTTACGTTTTGATGGAATTATCTATAATTGTAGGATTTTGATATAGTAATTGCTAATTGTCACAATTATTCTCTAGTAATACTTAATTTTCTTTAACATTCTCCACAATATTATATTGATGTTTATGATCACATGAACTAATTGTTTGTCTTCTTAAATCCCACTGCTATTTTTTCAACACTTTTTTCGATTAAGTTTATTGTATAGTATTTAATTGCAGTACTTGAAGTAGGTATAAAAAATTTCCTGGTACGGGGGAGGTTCTTTAAAGGGAACTTAAGAGTAATGTTAGGGAAAAGTATATAAGCTTATAATATATGAAATAATTATTTCACGAGGCATCTTTCCTTCATTGTACAGTCATTTATTGATTTAATATCATTTATTTGAAGTTCTAGAGAAACAAATGAAACGATTTGAGGCTAGTGCCACTCAAGATTATACTTCAATGTCATCTTCTTGTCATTGTTTCGACACACAAAAGTAATTCTATTGTAGTGCTTTTAGTGGTGTACACAACAGGCCAGGCCAAGCTAAATGCTGGAAAACCTCTATAACAACACACCCTAGGAATTTGACACTCTTATCCACTATTTGGAGTTGGTGCACCACTCAGTTAACATGCCTTGGTCACACATTGTTAATAGGGTATAAATATATGTTAGACATAACAACATCTACTCTGCCTAGCATCATCCTAGTTTGTCTCACATTTTCATTACAAACTTCTCTTGGTCATCTCTATATCCCCCATCTTATTGTCTCCCATTTAGTGACAACATTCATTCTAAGCAATTCCACCAATGAGAGAAGAGGAAAGAAAGCACATGGATCACAAATAGGCTTTGCTATCTGGACCATTTAATCTTGAGAATCAATCTTGTCCATCCAAAAGGGACACATCATTAACCCCTAATCTTAATCATATCTTGATTGTGGTTACTTAAACTCAACCCCTACACCTTGGAAAATCCTATAAATAGGATGCACAAATAGAGTTAATGATCCATCATCTTTCATATCAATTGCATTATAGTCATTTTTAACATTAGGAGCATTGTTATTTTTAGTAATGTTAGATTAGAAGCATTTAGAATCATAGCGTAATGGAAGAATTGCTTCTTAATTTCATGTTCTTGAGCATTTAGCATCATTTCATCATAGATCTAGCTTGCATCTTCATTATCTCATATTATAGGTTGTCATTTGGATAATCACTTGCAGCTGAGAGCAACACTCAAATCCTTAGAATTAGAGAGTGATGAAACACTCATAGTATTTCATTTCTATGCTTAATCTAGTGTTATCATTTGATTCGAATTGAAAGGTGTATTAATGTTTCATTATAGGTTTGTGATTTGCAGAAATTCACACACAAATGACACCCACTTAGGGTCCATGCCTCACCAACAAATTACATATGTTATTGAGCTTTTTTTATTGCAAATTTGACACTTGCAGGTTCGGGAAAAATACAGCCGTCGCCTTTAGACATAAATTTGTCGCCTTTGCGGGGAAGAATTATAATATAATATAGAAATACATACTTAAATAAGAGGAAAAAACCTTAGTTGAAATGAACTAGGCAATGATTAAATTATATTATGATAATTCTTCTCATCCTATAATTTAAGACAAAAATATATGACCTAATTTTGGCTTAAGTAAGCAATTACACTAAAGGACCAAATACAAGTTAATTAGATGACTACTTTTTACTCTAACAACCCACTTGAGTTTAACTTAGGGAGAAGATGAAAATCATATTCATGAATGCATGGATAAATGCATAGATGAGTCCTAATTACAAGTTTTGATGAAGTACCCATGTATAAACAAATAAATTTCTCATAACTAGAAAAAGGAGAAAAATTTATATAATTTTTCCTTCTTTTATAAATTAGAGAATATAAAATAAATCTCTACTAGTAAAAGAAGAAGAAAAGGACTTATATGATCTCCAACAATATCATTACATAATTATAATAAATGCTCCCAATATGAGAGATAAGATCATAATATGAATCCATTCATAAAAAAGTAATCCAATCATAATATTGCAAGCATGATATAGTTCTTTTACAAGATCTACCTCAACTTCATCATACTTTTTTTCTATTGCATATCATAAGAAGTATAGAGAAATATTACATCAAAGTTTGCGAATCACAACATAAGAAGCGGGAATGTTGTCACCAGCCAGATCAAAAAGAAGCTCAAAATTACAGTTGCAGATTACGTTGGTTATACCATTACAAAATACCTAACTTAAGCAAAACAAAACAACATGTATTCACTCTGGAGGGTCTTCATGATCAGCATCAGATGCATTTGAATCTGGAGAGACAACATTGTAGCATATAATCTCATGTCCTCTAGGTATTGTTGCCCTTGTGTTCTCTGCTTCATCAGCAGCCGATACTCCTTGGTTGGCCTGCTTCACCTGCTAGAGGAATTCATTGAGGTAGGTATCAAATTCTGCTCTGACCTGTCTGGTAGTATACCCATGTGCTATATCCTTTCTCTCAATAATACCCTTCCCTTCTCTTAGGATCTGGACAAATTTTCTCTCCTTCAGCTTTATCACTGCGGTGACCTGCAAGGAAGCTTTATCGTACTTGGATTCCATTCCCCCTATTTTACTACTAGTTGGTGCAGAGCACCTCCCATTTTTGGCTTGAAGATTGTTTAGGTGGTGTTTAGGGGTTTTTGATTTGTTTGTAATAAGATCCACAGGTTTTGGTTCCAAGTTTGTTCATTTATGTTTGTAAGAGCACAAGTTGCTCCTCGGGTCAAAATGTTGTCAAAATGGTCTAAAAGTTGTAAAGTTGCTAATTTTAAGCAACTAGGGTATATGGTCTCCTCTAGGGTCCTAAGTGTCCTAACTAGGGTCCTAGGATGGGTTAAGAAGCATCGAGGTGACCAAAAAGGTCAAAAAACAAAAGATGTTCAAAAGTTGCTCAAGGAACTTTTTGCAACTTTTGCAAGAAGTTGCAAATGGAGATTTGGACGGTTGTAACCACCCAAGCTCGGGTATTTGAGCATGAGATGAATATTTTTGAAAGGTTAATGAAGTTTTAGTTGCAGACCACACATGTGATCAAAATGTACGAATGATTTTCTGAGTTTTCCTCGCAAATACAATGTTTTTGCATCCTTGTATGGTTGTGTACGGATTGAATTGTACAATCTAACTCCATGGGAGTGTAGAGTTTTGTGTTAGATTTCTTTTCCATATTCAAGTTTGCTTTCAAGTTTACGGAATAGGAAGTTACAGAGTTTTGTGTTAGATTTCTTTTGCATATTCAAGTTTGCTTTCAAGTTTAGGGAATAGGAAGTTACACTTAGTTTTAGGTGACTGTGTCTGCAATCTCCATTTGCAGAGTTGCGGGAATAAAAATGGCTCTAACCTAAGCATCTATTGTTAAAAATGAATGAAACCTTGTGGAATGATAGGTTAGGGTCTGTACATAATGTTTTTGTTTTCATTTTTGTTCTTGCAACTGAACTCCTAGGTTTGGAGTGATGCCCTAGGCTGACTGCTTGGAGTAGGTGAGCTAGGACAGTGCAAAGTTTGAATTTAAACAACACACCCGTGATCGGATATGGGAAACTTGATGGCATGTATGGAAGCCCTAGAGTGTCTCCTTGAAGGATCCAATGGTTTCAAGAGTTGGTATTAAGTTTGAAGACCAATTGGATACATTTTGTAGAGACTAGTCCAAAGGCCTAAAAGTTAGCCTAGAAACTAGGGCCTGGAAGTAACTAGGGTTGTGGGTGTCTTGAAGATCTATACCTTTGGATTCATGAATGGCTATATGATAGATTTTAGATTCACATGGTCTTCCATGGGATTGTTTGGAAGAACTTGAAGCCTTTCGTCAAAAATAGTGAAAATAGACCTAATACAATTAGGCCTAATTAGGCCTATTTGTGGGTAGTGATAACAAAAGGATTGTTATAGTGGCCAGAAGTGTTTGAACCACATAGAATGGATATGTAAGGTCCCATGAACATAGGCTAGATCCTGATAAGTGGTTGGAAAGATCCTAAGAAAGGGCTTAGAGTTCTAAGGGGAAATCTAGAGTGAAAACAAGGTAAATGGAGGACTAGTTGAAGTTGGTTTTGTATTGTTTCTTCATCATTTCAACTATACCTAGGAGGCAATTTGAAATCAGATCCTAGGAGGCCAATCTTGGTGAAGAAGACCTAGGAGGTCGGAACCATTGGATGGTTCAAGGAAGTTGATTAACAACTTGGAGAAGAGTAATCATTAGAACTCTAGACCCTCTGCATCAGAGTGGTATCAGAGCCAGAACTACAATAAGTTTGGTGTATGTCTACAGGGGAGGAGAGCCATGAGGTTGATAGCATGCCACCCAAGGCAATGAGCAAGGATTCCATAGTGGACTTGGTCCAAAATCTATTGGCAAAGGCCAATTTTTCAGAAACAAGGAGTAAGAAGAGTCCCTGAATGGGGAGATGAAAGTGATGAAGAGGATGAAAGCCAGACAGGAGAGAGATCTGGCAAAGGAAAAGAAGTGGAGATGGATAAGGTCCAGAAGGTGTTCTTGGATGCCTTTAAATCTATCAATAAAGATAGTATGGAACACATTACTTACTATAGTGGCATTTTGAATGGAGAAGAGTTGTTGGATTGGATAGAGGCCATAGATAATCAATTTGATTACAAAGAAGTGTCAGAGGACAAGAGAGTCAGTTATGCCAAGGCTAGACTCAAGGGATCATCATTGGTTTGGTGGAATATGATGCAAGATGATAGGGTAACAACCGGGAAGAAGAAAATAGTCTCTTAGGATAGAATGAAAATTAGATTGAGGGCACAATTCTTGCCCACTGATTATGAGATACAAATGTATCAGAAGTTACAAAACCTAAGGCAAAAAGAACTAATAGTAAGTGCTTATGCAGAGGAATTCAATAAGTTGAGTCTAAGGGCAAGGAGATAGGAGGAAGAAGTAGAAAGGGTAGCAAGGTATCTCAATGGATTGAGGCAAGGAATCCAAGATGAGATCAGTATGATGGCACCTGATAGTATGCATAAATGCTTTCAATTAGCATTGAGAGCAGACGAGAAGACTAGAAGGAGGAATGATTTCCAACAAAGAGGAAGAGGCAATAAAGGATTCAGGGGTAGGAATAACTTTGGAAAAGGTCAAATCCCAAGTAGACTAAAAGAAACCCAGTTTACAAACAATAATGGAGGAAACTAGTATAGCGGTTCATTTCAAAGAGGAGGATACCGAGGAAGAGAGCCCCAAAGGGGTAGATTTCAGTCACAAGGTAGGACTAATTCAGTCATCATTGGCAGATGCTACAATTGTAACCAAGTGGTCCATACCATGGACAGGTGTCCTGACAAAGCTTCCACACCATCCATGAGAGAAAGAAGGACTCATTTAGTACAAGAAGAGGACACACAAAGTGTCACTTCTCCAATCTCCAAGGTAGGGCCAGTGATGGATGGAGAAAATATTATGCGAAGGACTTTATTAAAAGTTCCTAGTGTTGCAGAGCCACCACAAAGAAAGAGTTTGTTTAAAACTACTTATAGGTCACATGGGAAGATCTGCAAGGTGATAGTGGATTCAGGGTCCACAAAGAACATTATTTCCACTAAGATGGTGGACAAGCTAAAGCTTAGGAGGATACCCCACACTACACCCTACAAAGTGTAGTGGCTAAACAAGGGCCAACAGATAGTGGTGGATGAACAAAATTTAGTGGAGTTTGAAATTGGGGATTACAAAGAAAGTATGTTATGCGATATATTGCCTATGGATGCATGTCATCTCTTGTTAGGACGTCCATGGCAATATGATGTGAAGGATATTCATGATGGGGAAAAGAACAACTATGTGATTACTAAACAAGGTAAGAAATTTCAAATGGATCCTTTGAAAAAACCTAATGAAGAGAAGCATGTGGGGACTAGTGTGATGCTCTTGAGTAGAAAGGAGTTTCTAAAAGTCATGAAGAAGGAAAGAGGGGTCCGTTGTGCAGTGATAGTGAAACCAAAAGAGGAGACTAAAGAGAAAGTCAATATGCCACAATAGGTACAAACATTGTTGGAGAAGTACAATGAGATAGTGGATAATGGATTGCCTAGTGCATTTCCACCTATGAGGGATGTGAGTCATCCGATAGATCTAATACCAGGAGCTAATCTACCTAACAAGGCAACATATAAAATGACTCCAAGTCAGAATGCAGAGATTGCTAAACAAATTCAAGATTTGCTAGAGAAAGGGCTTATAAGGAAGAGTTTAAGTCCTTGTGTTGTGCCAACTGTCCTTGCACCTAAGAAGGATGGAAAATGGAGGATGTGTACCGACTCTAGGGCTATTAATAAGATTACAATCAGATATAGATTTCCCATGCCCCAGATTGAGGATTTGTTGGAAAATTTGCGAGGTTCTTGCTATTTCTCCAAGGCTGATTTGAAGTCAGGGTACCATCAAACCAGAGTTAGGTCTAGTGATGAATGGAAGATAGCATTCAAGACAAATGATAGGTTGTATGAGTGGCTAGTAACGCCCTTTGGCTTGACAAATGTACCTAGCACATTCATGAGGCTCATGAATGAAGTGCTAGCAGAATTCATAGGTAAATTTGTAATTGTTTATCTAGATGACATTTTGATCTTTAGCATGTCTAAGGAGGAGCACATGAAGCACTTGGAAATGGTTTTGAGGAGGCTACACCAAGAGAAGTTTATGATCAACCAAGAAAAATGTGAGTTTTTGAAAACTGAACTAGTATAGCTTGGATTTGTTGTTTCTAATGGATGCATGAAGATGGATCTTGATAAGGTCAAGTCTATATTGGATTGGCCAACACCTAGATCCATAGGGGATGTTAGAAGTTTTCATGGATTAGCTTCTTACTATAGGAAGTTTGTGAGAAACTTTAGCCATGTATGTGCACCAATACTAAATATCATAAAGGGAGGAGTTAAATGTCTGTTCAAGTGGACAAAAGCTGCAGATAAAGGCTTTGAAATGTTGAAGAAAAATATAGTAGAACTACCTTCTCTTAGGTTTCCTAACTTCAATCAGTTATTTGTGGTGGAGTGTGATGCTAGTAAGCTAGCCATTGGGGTAGTGTTGAGTCAAGAGGGGCACCCTGTGGCATTCTTCTCAGAGAAGTTGAATGCGGCTAAGAAAAAGTACTCCACCTATGGTTTGGACTTGTATGCAATGGTTCAAGCACTCAAAAAGTGGAGACATTATCTCCTACCAAGGGAATTTGTGGTTTATACATATAACCATGACCTTAGCTTTTTGAATGGGCAAGAGAAGTTGAATCAAAGGCACCTAAAATGGGTAGAATCTTTGCAAGCCTACACTTTTGTCATAAAACACAAGAAAGGTGTTAGCAAAAAATTTGCAGATGCTCTAAGTAGGAGAGTCTTGACTATCCAGGAGATATAATTGTAAAGTGTAGGGATGAATGACCTTAAAGATCTCTACAAAGAAGACAAAGATTTCAAGGATGTCTATGAAGCATGTGAGAAGTTTCAACAGGGATTTAAAGTGGAGTTTACTGATTATATGTTGAAGGAAGGACTATTGTTCAAAGGACATTTGTTGTGTATACCTCAATGCTCAATGAGGGAGAACATAGTCAAGGAAAAAAACCATGGCAGTTTGGGAGGCCACTTTGGAGTGGACAAGACACTTGAGCAAGTGAATAGGCATTATTATTGGCCTAAGTTACAGTCAAATATCAGAAGGTTTGTGGAGAAATGTCAAATATGCTAGAGAGCCAAAGGACATAGTAGTAACACTGGATTATACCAACCTCTATCCATACGTCAGAGACCTTGGGAGTGCTTGAGCATGGACTTTGTGTTGGGATTGCCTAAGACACCAAGAGGATATGACAGGGTGTTTGTAGTGGTGGACAGGTTTAGCAAGATGAAACACTTCATTCCTTGCAAACAAACCAATGATGCTTCACATATTACAGGTCTTTTCTTCAGAGACATAGTGAGAATCCATGGATTTCCACTAAACATAGTAAGTGATAGGGATAGTAAGTTTGCGGGCCACTTTTGGAGGACCCTTTGGAAAATGTTAGGTACAAACTTATCTTTCTCTTCATCCTATCACCCTCAATTAGATGGGAAAACTAAGGTAGTAAATAGGTCTCTAGGTAACCTATTAAGATGTTTGACTAAGCAGCATGGACAATCATGGGATCACATTATAGGACATGTAGAATATGCCTATAATGAATCCATCAATAGGAGGACTGGTAAGATCCCATTTGAGATAGTTTATGGGGCTAATACAAGAGGGATATTGGAGTTGAGGGATCTCAGTTTACAGGATAGGAGGAGTGCACAAGGAGAATCCTTTGCAGAGCAGATGAAAGAGATTCATGAACAAGTCAAGAAGACTTTACAATAGCAAGTGGGAAAGCACAAGTCTAAGGCAGATAAGACAAGGAGGTATTTACAATTCAAGGTGGGAGATCTGGTACTTTCCTATCTTAGGAAGGAGAGATTTCCTAAAGGAGAGCCAACTAAGCTACTAATGAAGAAGATAGGACCATTGAAGATATTGCACAAATATGGTCATAATGCATATGAGGTGGAGTTACCCCATGATTTGGGCATCTCACCCATATTCAATGTGTGTGACCTGTATCCCTATAAGGGTCTTCCTTCTGACATTGGTCAGAAAACACTTTCAGACTTGGGAGAAGATGATTGGATCAGAGATTTGCCCACTCCTCAACCTCTGGAGTTGGACAGTATATTGGACTCCAAGGTGATCAAGAAGACCAGAAAAGGTACTTACAAGGAGTATCTTGTGAAGTGGCAAGGGATACCTGATTCTGAAGCCACTTGGATGACTGAAGTAGACATATTGAAGCATGGGGTCACCATTGAAGACCTCCTAACTCAAGGGACTTGAGTTCTTTGTCCCAGGGGAGTATGGTGCAAAGAGACTCCCATTTTTATCTTGATGATTGGTTAGGTGGTGTTTAGGATTTTTTAGGGTTTTTTGATGTGTTTGTAAAAAGATCCACAAGTTTTGGATCCAAGTTTGTTCATTTATGTTTGTAAGAGCACAAGTTGCTCCTAGGGTCAAAATGTTGTCAAAATGGTCTAAAAGTTGTAAAGTTGCTAATTTTGAGCAACTAGGGGATATGGTCTCCTCTAGGGTCCTAAGTGTCCTAACTAGGGTCCTAGGATGGGTTACGAAGCATCGAGGTGACCAAAAAGGCCAAAAAGCAAAAGATGCTCAAAAGTTGCTAGCAACTTTCAAAAGTTGCTCAAGCAAGTTTTTGCAACTTTTGCAAGAAGTTGAAAATGGAGGTTTTGACGGTTGTAACCACCCAAGCTTGGGTATTTGAGCATGGGATGAATATTTTTGAAAGGTTAATGAATTTTTAGTTGCAGACTACATGTGTGATCAAACTGTACAAATGATTTTCTGAGTTTTCCTTGCAAATACAATGTTTCTACATCCTTGTACTATTGTGTATGGATTGAATTGTACAATCTGACTCCATGGGAGTGTAGATTTTTGTGTTAGATTTATTTTTCATATTCAAGTTTTATTTAAAGTTTAGGGAATAGGAAGTTACACTTAGTTTTAGGTGATTGTGTCTGCAATCTCCATTTGCAGAGTTGCAGGAATAAAAATGGCTCTAACCTAAGCATCCATGGTTGAAAATGAATGAAAACTTGTGGAATGATAGGTTAGGGTCTGTACATAATTTTTTTGTTTTCATTTTTGTTCTTGCAACTGAACTCCTAGGTTTGGAGTGATACCCTAGGCTAACTGCTTGGAGTGGGTGAGCCATGACAATGAGAAGTTTGAATTGAAACAACACACCCATGATCTGATATGGGAAACTTGATGGAATTTATGGAAGCCCTAGAGTGTCTCCTTGAAGGATCTAATTGTTTAAAGAGTTGGTATGAAGTTTGAAGGCCAATTGGATACATTTTGCAGTGACTGGTCCAGAGGCCTAAAAGTTAGCGTAGAAACTAGGGCTTGGAAGTAATTGGGGTTGTGGGTATCTTGAAGATATATAACTTTGGATTCTTTAAGGGATATATGATAGATTTCAGATTCATATGGTCTTCCATGGGGTTTTTTGGAATAATTTGAAGCATTTGGTCAAAAATAGTGAAAATAGACCTAATACAATTAGGCCTATCTATGGGTAGTGATAACAAAAGGATTGTTATAGTGGCCAAAAGTGTTTGAAACACTTAGAATGTACATGTAAGGTCCCATGAACATAGGCTAGAGCTTGAGAAGTGGTTGGAAAGATCCTAAGCAAGGGCTTAGAGTTCTAAGGGGAAATCTAGAGTGAAAACAAGGTATATGGAGGACTAGTTGGACTAGTTGAAGTTGGTTTTGTATTGTTTCTTCATCATTTCAACTATACCTAGGAAGAAAGTTGAAATCAGATCCTAGGAGGCCATTATTGGTGAAGAAGACATAGGAGTTCGGAGCCATTGGATGGTTCAAGGAAGTTTATTAACAACTTGGAGAAGATTAATCACTAGAACTCTAGACCCTCTGCATAACTAGTATTATCTATATCCATGAATAGAGCCTTTTTTTCCCTTATTTACATGAGTGTCTTATCCTCATTGTTGGATGAATAAATTTCTTCATGTGTAAAGAATATTCTTTGATTTTTATTTTAAAAAAAATCTTTTTCATAAAATGAATCTTTCCATTTATTGATCTTCATTGTCAGAATCTCCATATGGACAGTTATCCATAAAATGTCCCACTTCAACACAATTAAAAAATTGAAATGTAACTTACCTTTATACATTTTTGAACCTTTTCGACGAAACATGCTAATTCTAGATTTGGGTAATTATTAGGGATAGGATCATCTTTCTTCTTGGAGATGTTGAATGTTGTCTTTTTCATTGAAAGTTTATCATTTTGGTCCTCATCTCACAATCAATCAAAATATTAGTTAACTCATCCATAGGTAGTTTATTCAAATTTTAGCTTCTTCAATAGTAGAATGATTAGGATCAAATATTGAGGGAAGAGATCTAAGTATATATTTTATTTACAATCAGCGATTCCGTCATTTATTCACCAAGTCCTCTAATAGATTTGAGCATCTAATGTTCTTCTCTTAATTCATTCTTAGACTCTTAAACTAAGCTCTATGGGTTTTGAAGATTTTTCATGTTTATCCTTGTCATCTCCTTCATGGATATTGTGCAATTTGTCCCATAATTCCTTTTTTGTAGTAAAATACATATTATCTTCACAAACTTAGTGCTAAATTAAAATACATAAAATAATATTCCTTTCTTTAGAATTATCCTCACAATCTTTCTTTCCTACTTGATCTCTTATAAGATTATCAGGAAACTCATACCCATCAACAACTAATTGTCAAACCTCAAATCCAAGGACCATCAAATATGTTGGTGTAATTAAATATTCACTAATTACACTTTACTAAAGCTTAATTAGGATAATGCATTGCATAGTAGTTTGCATATGAGACACCTAGGAGTTTGCACCTTATTTACAAATGGTGTAGGAGAAATTTTACTTTAGGTGGTGATGTTATCACATTCCACTTTATGTGTTGACCCCACCTTTAGTGCACTTATCACATTATCATCCTCCACATGTTGCACATGCTTCATTTCATAAAGGAGGATGATCCACCATTTGTGGACATGTGATTCTACCTTGTGTGGGTGATAACTTATCTACCTTGTGTGGGTGATTCTATCTCTTATTGCCTTGCCTTTATAAGCATACTCATTATGTACATTTTATCCATCTCTATTAGCAATAATATCATTCTTGCATCTTGTTGCAATTGTCTTGTCATTCTCTTTTGGATGTTATCTTGGTCTTTAATTTAACCCTGGGTGTTGTAGAGTCACCTAAAACTCTAACATGGGATCAGAGCCTCAAGGTGTGAAAACTCATCATGAGTAGTAATTTTGGCTTGATTTGGGTATCAACATTGCATTCTAAAGACTACTTCAGTGAAAATCAACTATGAATTTGTCTATATTGGACAAAAGTAGTCAAATTTAAGGCAATTTTTTTTTTGCACAACATACCATACAACTCACTTATGTAGGAATTTGTGTAGAGCTCGGTCCCACTACCATTGTTGTTTGTCAGATATATTTGTAGACGTCAATACTTTTTTACCACATTAGTTTGTGACAAGGCACATACCCTTCGGCTTTGTATTTGGCATTTAAGAGTCTATTTTCACATTTTTACACTAAACTTCCATTTTCCCAAAACTGAAACAGTTGGACTAAATTTGCAGTTGACATTTCAAAAACTTTTGAATCCTTTGGATTTAATCAAACAACAAGCCGGTAGCTACATTTATGATATCGAACATCTCTATGACCATTTGTAATCATATATTCCAGCGGTCACACTTACATACCACCAAAATCCTTTAGATTTCCATCAGATTTGGAGGTTTTGAATAAAAATAAGGTAGAGATAGACTTCTTGGTGTATGTGGGATCAAAGTCCCAAGACACAATTCCTAGCCCATAGGCATCTAATGCGGACTGCACACACACCATGAAGTGCTAATGTGCCTTGTTTGTAGCATAATGGATGCTTCCCGCAAGGAGTACGTGGTAGTCCCATATTGCTGTCACCATATGTAGACCCAAAAACATATGGATGGTATAGTGGACTATAAAAGGACCTTTCCTTTCCTTTCCTATTTGAACACCATGCAAAAGACATGTGGTCATATGTCATTTGTCAACGCCAACACCAATGATCCAAACTAGCACCACCTGAGGTATCAACTCATCCGCGAAGTTAGCGACACATGACAAGAACATATTCTTGTAGACGTCCAAAAATATTAATATTATTATTAATATTATTTTCCTTTTTATTCCTCTAACTATTTAATTCAATCAATTAAATAGTTTCATTTATCAATAGTTTAAATACTATTCTAATGTATTTTATTTAAATACATTTGCCTCCACAAAATCCCCTTTTAATAAATTTATATTTATTAAATCCTCCATTTTCTTAATTCTTCTAAAACATAATTTATTCAAATTTGATTTGAATAATACCCTAAAACCCTTGCTAGGAACCTATTAATCCTACCCTACAACCTACCCTATTCCTACCCTACTCCCATCACCTCATTTCCTAAGTATGCTTCCACACCTAACTGTCCTCTAACCATGTTTAATGGGTGATTCCTAACCATTTTAAGGCTAATGGAATGCTCACCCACATGGGGAATTTATCTCCAAAATGGGCACCCATTCTTCTTTAATTCCCTCTTACAACTTTGTCTCCTCTTTTGAAATATTGAGCTACTCAATATTAATGCTAATTTTGACTCAAAATTGGCCATCTTTTCAAGTCCATGTGTCTCCTATGTGGCTCTTATGTGGATGCCACATAGATGCCACTTCATCCAAGCCTCTTCCTCTCTCAAAAAACTCTATAAATAGAGGCCTTCTCCTCTCACATTTTCATCTCTCAATTTGCATTGTTATCATGCTATTTTGCATTTAGAAGTTCATAGTTCTTGATTTCATGTTTTTATATGCTTCTAGTTTATGCTTAAATCGTTTAGATATCACATGCTAGGCTCTAAATTGGTGAATGAATCTTAGTTTTCTTTATAGCATATGCACATCATCTTTATTTTCATAGCTTAGATTCATCATCTTGACAAAGATTTGAGACTAGTTCTTCATACTAGCTCTTGAATCTTTCTTCTTGTTTTACAATCTTGCATTGGGATCCATTGCACTTTGTGTGTTTGAGAGAGCACACCCACATCCATCAATAAAATAAAATCAAAATGAGTAAAATAGGGTGCGCTTGTTTACTTATTTTTAGCTTAATCTGATGTTATTTGGTGTTCTTTGTTGTTTGTTTGATCTCTTACATGCTTTTTGATATGACTTATATGCTAACCCACTAACGTTTGCATGTTTGAGCTTGCTCCCAATAGGTTGAAGGATTCATCATACTACATTCTGGCATGCCCGGTGGGACCCATGTCCCTAAAATTTCTCACTTCTTGTCTTAATTCTATACAAATTTTGCCTAGAATACCAACCAGCGTGTGCGTTTCACGCAGAGGCGTCTGCACAAATGCCGGTTCTCACTGAACTGCTGTTTGGTGTCTGCGCTCAACCAGCGTCTCCACTCTGAACTGGCGTCTCCACCTGGAAGAGCTAGTTTTAGACTTTGCTAACAAAACTTTTTGATTCTTCTGGATTTTTGGTTCTCCTAGTGATTTTAGGCATTTTATCATTCTATTTTTTAGCAGAGATTCATTTTACAAGCAGAAATAATGCCAAATTTTCATTAGAAAAAACAAATCTTGATAATGGTTTATAGACCACTAGCTTCTAGTTCTGTCAATACTCTCTAAATGGCTAAATTTGATATAATTAAAGACTAAAAAAAGAAGAAAAGTGACTTTGTTTGCTGTCTTTTTGTGTTTGTAGGTACATTGGCATCTATGCAAACACTGGTTCATGAACCAGCATCTGCGATTCACAGGCCAATGTCTATGCCTTGCATCAGCGTCTGCGATCTGTAAACTGACGTCTTTGACTGGTATAGCTATTTTTTTGGTTTTCTGTGTTTTTTGGAGAATTTCCTGCTTTCTGTCATTTTTAGAAAAAACCAGAATCGGCGTCTGCGCCCTGAACCGGTGTCTGCACTCTGTCTAAGTTGGATTTATCTTGAACTAACAATTGTGAAGTGTTTCTTGTATTTTTAATGCTTTCCAAAGGATAAACTTGAAACTACTAACTGATTGTTTTGCAACACTGCTTGTCAAAGATGCAAATTCAAAACTACTCATGTTTGTCTTATAGGTTGCCTCGAATCTACATCGACCAAATGACCATGTTTGCATAATTTTTTTTTTTAGGCACCTAGACTAATTAGTTAGATTTTGTTGTCTAATCCTAAGTGAGTGTTAGGGGATTATGCTCTCTTCCCTTTTGGGAAGATCAAAAACCTAGACACACTTACTTAGTGTTAAACAATCAAATCTTTTGGAAAGAACAAAGTGTGTCTTGTGTGTTTGTGGAGAAAATGATATTGGATAGGAGATTATGCTCTTTTCCCCTTGTGGGAAAATTAGAAATCCAGACTCCTTTTTGTTGCCAATCCAGGTTACTATAAATCGTTTAGATGGGCCTGCTGGTTGAGAAAAAAATCTCTCAGGAATGACCCACATGAGAACGAGGTGTAAGCCACACCACTCTAACTTATGTTAATCAAATTTACTCCTTGGGCTTAAAGCCTCAGGAGTCGGTTGGCATTTGAGCTTATACTCGACTCTCATCTAACTTAAGTGCGGCCTTGCGATCTTAATCACGTTTACGTGACCACTTTTGTCAAGACGCTCTATGGGGCTATACACTTGAACCGTGCTTGCATGGACATAAAGGATACAATAGAATGGAGAACCATACTAAACACTCTAGGCTTAGAAGCTACCCGGAACACCCCCAAAAGGTGATAATGCTTGTGTAAGGAAGATAGTAACTTTCCCAAGATCACTCGTACATTCATGCCACCCTGAGCATTTAGAACCGGATAATACAACGTCATGACTGGAGCCATTGTGTGCTTGGTGACAGCCATATTCTGATTAGCTCTTGTGTGTGTGCCTAAGATTACGAGCAAGTATTTTCATGCTATGCCAATTCCTTAGGTAGAATTTGTGCTTGAAGTGTTTGAAGAAATTGACAAATCCAAAACACAAATGGAATATCCAACATCCAAATTTGTCACATGCTTGTATCCTTCAAGGTTGCTTTGTCTCTTGTTGGATTGTTTTCAAACACATGCTTGTTATTCTCCGGTTTGATTATGTTGAAATTGGTTCTTTCCATAGAACAAACCTATTGAAAAATTAGAACACAATCAAGCTTTTTTCCAGATTATCAAAACAAACATCCTTTTTCAAAACAATTCGGTCTTTCATGAGATATGTCCTAAAAACCTCAAACTATTCAGCCAAGATCAAATCTACTTATAGGACATGACTGATTCCAAGAAACATAAGAAGGTGAAAACTGCGTTACCACCCATGCAAAGAGAACAAAAGAACACAACCTGAGAAGATACCAAGTACCAACACATTGTCGATTTTGACAAGAAAGAAATCCATAAACGAGAACAATTTGAAAAAGTGATTTACAACAACAAGGTTTCTCGTTTCATGGGAAAATATCGTCTAAACTCTGATTTTGTTGGAGTTGAACAATATGACTAGTCAGTTTACCACAACAAACACAAGTTCATCCTCTTCTTAAGCTCACTTAGCTTGCATTTTAGGACCTCACTTAGGTTGTCATCTTTAGGAACACATCACACACTCATCCT
>MU226122.1:158229-170300 GCA_018584345.1 Thuja plicata
TTATACCCACACTTGTCACATGACCTATGGCACTTCCAGGGGAACATCCTTATCCCACTAGAAATGAAGTTTTTGATCCACTTCAATGAGCCCTACAAGTGGGAACTCTTCTCGCGCAAGTAGTTCATCCCTCCATTCCACCTTCCATCATACACACAACACCCTCACCTACCTCAGGAGCCCCACCTCCTGATACCACATCAGCACCACAAGCAATACCCCCTATCACTATGCAAGCACCTCTACAAACCACAGTCGCTCCTCTTTCGCAAGCAATCCCAACATTTATTGCAAACTTTCCACCACCACCAGTTAGCACACAACAAACCACCATTCCATCCATTCCTACTCAACCCGTTCAAAGTGCTACAACCAGTTCACAACATCAAAGCACCCAATTCTCCATGCCTATTCCACCTTTCTTCACCACAAGCATGCCACCTACCAACGCCTACAACCAACCCTATTTCCACAAGGGTCCACTTTTCCCGCTCCACCAGCAACACAATCGCAACGGATGCCAGCAATTCCACCTCAAATGTTATTCACCCCAAATCCCCCCACACTGCAACCATCCATGAATCCCTTTGCCGTACCCCAAATTCCCATCCAACCTATCCAACAGCAGTAACAACAACCTATCCAACAACAACAACATCAACCTATCCAACAACAACAACCGCAACCTATCCAACAACAACAAAACACCAATCCATTCACATCCCAAGTGCAACAACACCCAATCAACCACTTCAAAGCTGCACAACCCACTATCCAAACTACACAGCAGCCACAACCACAAACACAGGGGGCAAATCCCTTCATGGCACAACCACTGCAACAGTTTTTTAATCCTTTTATCCAACCCGTGCAACAAAAAACTCATTCCACCAATTACATAGCCATGCCATCTTCTGCTGCATCACAAACAATTCCCCCTCCACAACAAGTTCTCACTGGGGGCATTCCGCCACAAAACGCTTATATAGGTGCGCAACAAGTTCATCCCACCTATTCAATGCCGCAACAAATACAAGCATATTTGTAGTAGTTGCAACAATCTTATCAAGTGCCAACACGTCCTCCACTGCAGTATTCCACTCAACCCCAGCTTCCACCACATCAACCCGCATATGTTGACCAGTAACCACCCTACCAAACATCACAATATCCCCCATAGAATCCTCCATACTCGCCATTCGATCCATATCAGGCACAAGGAAATCCTACAGTCACGATCAATAATCCTCCCTTGCAAATCAATCCTGAATGGGAGGAAATGCAGAATGCTCTCAAGGAGCTAAAGGCTGGGATAGAGGCTAAAACATTTAAGTTCAAGGAATTGTGTCCTTATCTGTTTGACCAATCTATCACTGCTATACCCTTCCCCAAGCACTTTGAGACCCCAAAATTTGATAAATATCAGGGCAAGGGTGATCCTGTGAGTCACGTGAAAGAATTCTACATGGCCTGTCAAGAAGTGGCCTATAGTGATAAATTCCTCATGAGACTATTTCCCAAAAGCTTGGGAGGAACCACTCTTGAATAGTTCTACAAAATCCCTTATGACACAGTCTCTACTTTCGCGGAATTAGCTAAAAAATTTGTGGCCCAATACACGCATAATGTCAAAAATGAACTCTCACTCCTTGACTTATGCAATTCCAAACAAAAGGGAGGAGAAAGCCTAGTTGATTATCTTCAGCACTGGCAAGGGCCTACCACAAGGTTGTCTTACCAACCCCCAGATCAACATCTTATCAAAATCTTCATTAACAACCTTCATCCTAAGCTTTCCTATCACATGCGCATGAACTGTATACAAACTTATCACGACATCAAAATCAAGGGTATGGACCTTGAACGAGGCCTCGTAGAAGAAGGTACCATTAAGCACTACAAAGAATCCCAGCCTGACAAACATAACAATGATCGATCACAATACTGGAACAAGAACAAAAATGTGGTAACAGATGGAGCCACTGACACCAAACACATTCAGGTTGTGGTATCTAGTCCTAATGCGCCAACCCAGACTTATCAGCAAGCACCACCAATGTATCCACAACCTCCTCCCATGTATCAACAACCCAATTCCGTGTATCCTCAACCAACATATCAGCAAAACATGCACCCTCAAGGCACGCCTATCTATCCCCCTCCAGGGACATCGTATCAACACAACTATCAAGGTCCTATGCATCAGACAAATGCTATATCAGTCCCACATGGACAACAAAGGCCTCGCACTTCAAATATGCCACAACGCATGTTTACCGCTTTGGGTGAACCTATAGATGTCATCTTCCACAAGCTGGTCCAAGCTAACCAAGTCGTGTATCCTAAAACATAGCCATTTGATGACTCAACTCCTAAGCCAACTTGGTATAAAGACAACGAGTACTGTGAATGCCATCATGTCAAGGGACACACCACTCTCAAATGCATGAAGTTGAAACACTATATTTAGGATCTCATTAACCGCAAGGAGATTGAAGTGGACTCTCCTGCCCAATCATCGCCAAACACAGGCCTAAATATTTATCAAAATGCTTTCCCTAAATACACTTCCAGTACAGGTCCAGGCAATCCTACTCAGTCCTCTGATCAAGGGAAGGGTAAACAAGCAGAAAATGCTGATAGAAAAGATTATACCAATGCCTATATAAACTACGATAATCTCATCGACTGCATATCCCAAGTCCAGTCCTCCATCAATGTCATCCATGTCAAGGGCACCGATAACCAATGCGCAATCACCACTCGTAGAGGTAGGATAACAGTTGCAAGTGCCAGTCCCGCCCCATCTACTAAGACCCAATACAACATCTTGGAACACCTAGGGAATACTCCAGCCCAAATTTCCATCCTAGATCTTCTCTGCACATCACCCACTTATCAAGAGACCCTCAACAAAGCCTTACAAGAATCCCATGTTCCCAGCGACATCAACCTCATTGAATTCCAAAACCTTGTTGGACACCTGTCTACATCTTGTGGAGTCTCCTTTAGACCAATAGACGTACCTTCTAAAGAAACCAATCATAATCTCCCACTCCGTATTACTGTCATGGTTAAAGATTTTTCCATCAAATGGGTCATGATAGATAATGGATCAGCCCTAAATCTGGGTACTCTAAAATTCATAAAATAGTTGGATTGCATTGAGGCTGATATAACAAATGATGTCATCACAATAAAAGCATATGACAATCTAGAGCGTAGTTCTGAAGGCACCATATCATTGCCCATTCAAGTAGGCCCAGTTATCTAGGAGACATTATGTCATGTTGTTGATCTTGAACTTCCCTTCAACATTCTCCTTGGACACCCATGGATTTATTCTATGCAAGCCATCCCATCCACCTACCATTAGTGCATCAAATTCCCATACAAAGGCACTAAGATCACCATCCGCGCAGATCCCAAGCCCTTCGCATACTGCAATGCGTTGGAAACATCCTTTCCACATTCCAATCACTGTCCCAGGATTGATATTGGCACCTCTATCGCCAGCTCATCTCGAACCCATTCAGACCCAGAAACAATCCTCTCCTCCACCTTGTCCATGGTCAAGATCAACAACAAATGTTGTGTTGAGTACACTTTATCTGATGCCTTCATAGTTGGAGCATTGCCAATTGATCCTCACACTCAAGGCCGCCAGCCTAATCTGAGAAAAATAGAATCAAAGACAACCAAGGCACTACAATTTGGTCCTACCACTTTTATATCAAAAGGTACTTTGACTGGCCAAGAAATGGAACCAAACATCAACCAATGGCTATATAAAGATTCGCCACCCAAGGACACAAGTCGCCTCAATTACTTCAAAGATAAGTACCCTGCAATGCACAAACTGGTGACAGAAAAATGGAACTACCAAGGAGGTGGCCTTGGTTATGAAGAGAAAGAAATGAAAGATCCTATTGTACCCACCCAACTAGAAAAGCACCTGGGCCTTGGTATGGGCTCTGACACGAATGAGGGCACCAACAATTTCATCAACTATTCCACTTGTCGATCCCTGGGCAAAATCACTGACATCAAAGATATCCCAGAAGAGAAAGTTGTGAGAGCTTATGATGATGTTTTTGACGATGAAACCTTCCTGGGAAATGCTATCCTACAAGAAATTTCCATCCTCTTCATTGACCTCCCTCTCCGCTATCCCAAACTCATAGACTGGGACCAACCAAGTTTCATACATGTTGACGAGTTCCAAAGTGAGGATGCACTCCTAAGATTTATGGGAGTAATCGAGCAAAGTAATGACTGGGGGCAAGACTCAGCATATGTCTAAAAACTGGACCCAAAGGATTACTTTGGGGAAGAGGAGAACTTTAGCCAAAAAAATGACACAAAATAAAAATAAAAAAGAGAAAAAATGATCTTCTAGTGAAAACCCCTCTGGGGCGCTATCTGATCATAAAAAAGTAAAAGCAAAGGGCGTATCCTTGGTGAAAACCTCTTTGAGGCGCCAGAGGATGAAGATTCTCCTCTTCCTCTTATCCAAGATTACAGGCCTAAACAGTCATCAATTCTCATTGAAGAAGAAAAACCTGTTAATTTGGGTACCAAGGAAAATCCCACCATCACATACATAGCAGCGTCTCTGTCTGAAGTAGAAGAAAGTGATCTTATCACTTTATTAAAGGAATCCATCAAAAAGTTTGCATGGTCTTACTCCCACATGCTGAGGTTAGATCCCAACTTGGTGGTTCACCATCTAGCAGTGGACCCAAACATCAAAGCTGTCAAGCAAAAGCTTAGAAAGATGTACCCTAAAGTGGCCTTACTTGTCAAGGTGGAACTAGAAAAATTACTCCAAGCCAAGATAATCTACCCTATTGACTATTCTGATTGGATCTCTAATATGGTGCCCGTCTCTAAGCCTGATAAATTAATCAGGATATGTACAAATTTTAGAGATCTCAATAGAGCATGTCCCAAGGACGATTTCCCCTTGCCAAACATAGACATGATTGTGGATCTCACAACAGGACATGAGATGTTGTCACTCATGGACAACTTTTCCGGATATAATCAGATTTGCATCGCAGAAGAAGATCAGCATAAGACAACATTCACAACCCCTTGGGGCACCTTCTGCTATAACATGATGCCTTCTGGCTAAAGAGCGCTGGGGAAACCTATCAAAGAGCCATGAATGTCATTTTTCATGACATGATTCACAAAATCCTTGAAGACTATGTGGATGATATCTTGGAAAAATCAGTAAGGGAAGATCACCTAAATGTTCTGGAATGCATCTTTGACAGAATTGGACACTACTGCTTAATGCTGAACCCTAAGAAATGTGCCTTAGGAGTCACTTCAGGCAAACTCCTAGGGTTTATTATATCCAGACGAGGCATTGAAATCGATCCAAAGAAAGTACAAGCTATCATAGAGATGCCTCCACCAGAAACACTCTGACAACTATGCAGCCTACAAGGAAAGCTACAATCTGTGCACCATTTCATCTCTCAACTAGTAGACAAGTGCCAACCATTCACTCATCTCCTACACAAAGACAACACATTCAAGTGGGATCCTTAGTGTCAGAAGAGTTTTGATAAAATCAAAGAATACTTGGCTAATCCACCCATCTTGGTACCTCCTGTACCTGGTCGACCACTCATCCTATACATTTCTGCTACTACCACAACACTAAGGGTGCTCCTTGCTCAATTGAATGATGAAGGCAAAGAAAGAGCTATTTATTATATCAGTCAGACCTTAGTGGGTTATGAGCTCAATAACTCTCCTATGGAAAAAGGATGTCTAGCAGTGGTCTTTGCCACTCAAAAACTTTGCCACTACATGCTTAGTCACACAACCAAGCTCATTTCAAAGGTGGGTCCTCTCAAGTACCTACTCTCCAGGACTACACTTACAGGTTGAATGGAAAAATGGGTTATGCTGCTAAGTGAATTTGATATTCAGTATGTCGACCGAAAAGCCATTAAAGGGCAACTCATTTCCGATCAGCTAGCCGAAGCACCATTGGTAGATGCATATACTTTGGTCAGAGAATTTCCAGATGAGCATTTGTACATGATAGAAGAACAACCAACGTGGCAAATTTACTTTGATGGGTCCTCCATAGCTCTTGGTGCGGGGGTAGGAATACTCTTTGTCACACCTCAAGGTGACTACATCCCCATGTCATTCAAATTGGGATTTCCCTGCACAAACAACATTGTAGAATATGAAGCACTAATTGAAGGACTTTGCATGGTCATAGAATGGAACATCACAGATATCCAAGTCTTCAGAGACTCCCAACTCATCATGAAACAATTCCTAGATGAGTATCATACCAAATATGAAAAATTGACGCCATATAAGCAAATGGTTGACAAGCTGAAAGAACATTTCCTCCATTTGTAGATAACACAAGTACCACACTTGCAAAACAAATCTGCTAATGCAATGGCCATAATTGTCTCCCTTCTTGAGATTCCTCATGATTCTACGCAATATGAATTCTTAGTTGAGCAACTACATGCTCCCGCCTATGAGAATGATGAATTGAATCACGTATGTGTCTTGGTTGGTCCCCAGTCCCCGTGGTACCATGATATCCAAGCTTACCTATAAAATGGTATCATATCTCCTCATCTCACTACAAACCAACACCAAAAATTTATTTCCAGAGCATCCCATTACACCCTCGTAGCCAACACCCTTTATCGTCGAGGCTATCACAACATGCTCTCTAGATGTCTAGATGAAAACAAATCCGCCCAGGCTTTAAAAGAGGTACATGCTAGAATCTGCGGTGCCCACATGAGTGGCATGGTCCTAGCCAAGCATCTTCTACGTACAAGGTACTATTGGCCTACAATGGAACATGATGCTTGTGAGTTCGTCAAAAAGTGCCTACCTTGTCAACAACATGCTAATTTGATCCATGCTCTTGCTTAGGACCTCAGACCTATTGCGCCTCCTTGGCCCTTCTTTTGTTGGGGTTTTGACCTTGTTGGTAAGATTACTCCCCTCTCTTCTAAAGGCCACAAGTACATAATCACAGCTACGGAGTACTTTACAAAGTGGGTCAAAGAAATTCTACTCACACTCACTACTGGTGTCTAGATATCTAAATTCATCCTCTATCACATCGTTTGCCGCTTTGGCATACCCTCCACCATCTTCATAGATCATGGTACACCATTTGAAAATCAACACGCCAGTGATCTCTATGCTCGCCTCCATATCCATCACCATTTCTCTAGTCCATATTTCTCACAAGGTAACGACCAAGCTGAGGCAACTAATAAAACAATCCTCCAAATCCTCAAGAAAGTTGTCAATGATATTGGTCGTGACTGGCATCTCCAGATCAATCCTACCCTCTGGGCATATCACACTTTCTACCTTTCTCCTACTGGCACTACTCCCTACTCCCTAGTCTACAGTGCTGAAGAAGTCTTACCAATTGAGGTTGAACTACCCTCCCTCTGAGTTTCACTAAAAGGCCTAATTGATGATGAAGATTACTGGGTAGCATGACTCACACAACTGGATCTCCTAGATGAAAATTGCCAGCAAGCTTATGATCACCTGATTATTTACCAAAATAGACTTAGGAAGAACTATAACAAGAAGGTCCACCCACGCCAGTTCCAGGTAGGGGACCTTGTGCTCAAAGAAAATTAGAAAGTGGGTACTGATCGGGAAAAGAAAGGCAAGTTTGAAGTCACCTGACAAGGCCCATATGTTGTCACTGCATGCTTCAGTTCTGGGGCATATCAACTCTCCACTCCTAAAGGAGAACCATTGAATGATCCTATCAACATATTTCATCTTAGGTGCTTCTATGCCTGAAGGCTAGTTCATTCTAGTTATCTAAGAAAATCATAAAAAGTGAAAAAGCCCTGAAAAAAGCACAAAAATAATGAAAAATAGTCCTGAAAAAATCACTAAAAAGTAGAAAAATAAAGCTGAAAAATGGTTGTCCCAGTGAAAACCTGGTAAACAGGCACTGGGGCAATATCAAAAAAAAAAATCAAAAGATCCAAAGAAATCAAAAAGAAAAATAAAGAGAAAAACTTTCGTCCAGTGATGAAAACTTGGCAATCGAGCACCTTGGGCAAGTATGGGTGATGAAAACCTGGAAACATGCATCACACATAATGGACCATTCCATTATCTATCCAATTCTCATCTCCCTCCATCACCAACACCACATCTCTACTAATCTCTGCATTCCCTATATTCCCTGGGTGTTCGCATATCAAACGCACTAGTCCGCAATGATCTCCCTATCTCGTATCCTGAGCTTTTGTACACATAATCTTGTATATTGTTGTCCATACGTTGTACTATTCCAAAGCCCCCTGAGTTTCATTCCTGTATATTTCTTGTGTCTTGAGTTGCCCCTTATCCTACTTTGGTTCTATGATTTGCTTGTAGTGCGCATTTGATCAATTAACTTGGTAAGTCCCATCTTTCTGGAAATGAGTCTTGAGGATGTATCCTTCCTCTTGTCAACTTAAAACTGGATTATCATTATCTTTGGGTTCTTGCAGGATGTATCTTTCCTCTAGAACTAATCAATCAACACACGCAACTATCACGCGCATCCATACAAGTAACATGATCCAATCAAATCTTGGCAGCAACCTTTGTACATAATCACTAGTAATTAATCCGCTCAGTTTGATCCTTGTACATCCATGATGCATTCCATCTTCCCTCCATCATGCTAACATCCTGAGTCGTCATCCTGCCAACATTCTGTGCATGATCCTCCATAGTCCACTTGTCTGGTTTGTCAGTTGATTGTGACACACAAAAAAACAAAATATGTAGGTGAGTCCCATTGCATCCATTTCATCCATTGCCTTTCATATCATTATTGCATCCATTCATTAGACTCATTTGATTCATCATTTAGATTGCATTAGATCCATCATTCAAGAAACATTGTTCATTATTAAATTGCATTAATCATCATGTCAATGGTTAGTATCCATTATTTAACTTGCATAATCAGTTCATTCATTTTAGCTTGCATTGTTACTCCATTTTTAGGTTCATTTAGGTCATCTGGCATAATCAAGTTCACTTTAGGTTCATTTTATCATCTTGCATTGTTACTTCATTTTAGATTCATTTTAAGATCATTTAAGACATCTTGCATTGTTAAATTCATTTTAGGTGCATTGTTAATTCATCTTGCATTATTAATCCATTTTAGATTCATTTTAATCTTGCATTGTTAAAAACAAGTACATCTTGCATAATTAAGTCATTTTAATCTTTAGATTCATTTAGATTTCATTGTTCACTCATTTACACATTCATTTTTCATCTTGCATTAATCATCCATTTTTATGTTTATTATCTTTCATTGTTAATTCATCTTGCATAGTTCATCCATTTAGGTTCATCTAACATTATTATAACATTTAGATTCATGTACCATTTGCATAGTTAATTCATTTAGATCCATTCATTTGGCATTCATATACATTAAGCATCAGCATATATACATCACATACATCATAAAATCACATCACATCCTGCATCCACACATATCAATACATCATATACATGTAAGCATCATCCATCTTGCATAAGTCATACATCACTTATACATAATCAGGTCATTCATATGCATCACATCCTGCAAGCATCAAATGTCAGTAATCATATAGTATGCATTAACACATCATATAGATCATACATCATAAACATCAATAGAGTCCTCATCATATATATATATCAATGTCTGTCAATAAAATACATCGCGTGCACCTCAGTGCCAATATACATGTATAATCTCAAAAGTGCAAAACTGTGTGTCATCTGATCCTCTGACGAATCAGACTGGTGGTTGTGATGGCTCACCCCCTGCCCTGGTGGTGGTCATGGTGGCATCCCCATTGATCCCTTTGATGCTGATGTCCACACTGTGCTTTGAGAATGTGACCTCTCTAAGTAGTCTTGTCTCTGTCCCTCAAGAACTTGCTGATGATAAAGTGCTCTGTAGTGGGATGCCTCCCTGTCGGCCTTGTTTGCATCTCTGTGAGCTGCGAACACCTCTGCCACCACCTGTCCTACCCCACCTACTACTGCTACCTATCAGGTGATGTCACACTCAGCCCTGTATCCCTCTGCCCATCACAATGATGCATCCCTCTTTGAGGTTAATGTAGAGATCTGCTCCGTCGCCTGCTCAATCTGCAAGGTCAGTGTATCTAGTTGGCCCGTGAGAGTGTCTATCTCAGCACGTAGGTCTCCCGCATCTTGAGTCAGGTCCACCATCGCAAACTCCCCTGAATCCACCTAGCTTTTTAAGGTGTCCAGTGCAGCCTCTGCCTTGTCCGCCTGTGCTGTCTCCACCGTCAATAATCCCTGTATCCAGGCAATCTCTGCATGCAAGCTCGCATCAGACACCACCGCCATATCTAACAAACCTTGCAGTTTGGCGCACTTCGTCTGAAGGCTGTCTTGCTCTGTGATGACAGTATCATGAGTATCCTATGCCACATACCCTGTGGGTGGCCCTTGTACCTATGGTGGCACTGGTGGTGCCTACACCTGTACTTGTGGTGGCACTAGTGGTGCCTGTGCCTATACCTGTGGGGGCCCCTGTGGTCCCTGATCCTATACTTGTGCCAATATCCAAGGTCTAACCCATCTCTACGGCCTCCTCCTCTGACTATCTACTGAGGTCTCTGGGGCATCCCCGATCTCTGTGCCATCATCCATGTCCAGATCCCCTGTTGGCTGATCATGCGCAGCCACCTGAGCCGGGTTGGTCAGTGTAATGGGTGTGAGTGCAGCCCACCATGCTGCATACTCTGGGGTCATACCAACATCCGTAATGTCTAGCCACCCCACAAAATCCAGTCGTACCATATCCCTCTAGGATGCCCTCACTATGAGAGCATCCGTGTATCTCCCCATGTACCTACCTCCCTGGTGACATGAGGAAGTAAGGCATCCTCTGCCACCACTCCCTGCTGCAGCCCAAACTGCCGCATGACCCTGGATGGTCTATATCTCTCTATTTGGTGGATGGTCCTCCCCAGTAGAAAGTAATCAGTCTGAACATATGAGAGGTATAGAAAATCCTCAAACCCATCCTCCACTCCTGCTACCTAGTCCATAGCCCCCCATGGCTTGCATAACCTATACGGGGTCCAGCAGAAAACCTATACCTTGTCTAGCAGTCGCCTCCAGTATCCAGTCTGGCCAACATAAGTATATCTCAGAGGGAGCCTGTATCTGTAGGCATAAGGCTCCCCAAGTTGACATGACTCCCTGACTCTCATGGGTTGGAACACTATAATATGCTCCCAGGCCCACACCAACAACAAGGTCACTCCTGTCCCCATGTTGTGTGCCTCGCGATACGTAGCCATGTGAAGATTGTGGTATAGCTGTCCTAGGACAACATACCCCTAGCAGTAAGTGTATGTGTTAATTTTGGCCTTTGTTAATCAACCACACACTTCAACATAGTCCTTCTTCACCAGGTACAAACAAGACTGAGTATGAGTTATTCATCCTGCTTGCCTGTGTGATTCGACCTGTTGCCTTCTATCTAGATGGGGTTTTTGAAATTTCTCTCAGGACGAGAGTCTCACAACCATGGACCAATCTATGAACGAAGGATTTGACATGATAAATGTAATGCAATGCAAGATTATGCTAAGAAATTGAAATATGAGATACTAAGCTAAGACATGATTTCAATGCAATTTAGTCTAGAAATCGAAACTATCTTATTTGCAAAAATGAAATTAATCTATATGAGATTAAGAAAATGAGACAACAATTCAGTATTCTAACAATGCAAAAATGAGTAAAGCTTTTCAGGGGGTTTGAATGAAGAAAGAGAGTTCTTTTATAGACTCTGAGAGGATCGGAATAGAAACTTTCCTGTTTTGAAATAAAACAACTAGAAAAGCCAGCTGAAAACAGGAAGCTTTATTGAAAAGAATTCAATAAATTGTTTTCTTCCTGTTTTAACTGTTTTATCTCTTTGATTTAATATTGTTTTATTTCTCTTTAAAGCACAATTAATTCAAAGTTTCCATTTCTGAATAGAA
>MU226122.1:170395-180675 GCA_018584345.1 Thuja plicata
TTCAATTATTGAAAATGAGGATATTTATTTAATAATTAAATATTATTTAATTCCTTTTTTATGTGTCTCAGCTAAAGAGGGTGAATTTAATTTAATTAAAGTGCTAGGACTTTATTAATTAAATTAAATTGATCATAGGGTTGGTTTAGCCAAATAAGGAATTAAATATGATGTATGATTAATAAAGATTTAGGATTTTCTGCATTTGACACTCAGGTCGAGTAGAGTCAGTTTAAAACTCAGAATTGCCTAGTACAATAGGACTTTGATGATTTAGAAGAATGAAAAATGCAACAAAATTGGTTAGGGTTGCAAGATGCCAATTTTGGGGTGTTACAGTAAGAAGTCCCCTCCTCCAGCATCTGAGCTAACACCCATGACCAGCCCATACCAAAACTGTGTCCTGCCAGGTCCACTAACATCCGTCCCCCGATCACTCCCTCAATATAGAGGGCTATCCACCTAAGTCTCCTGTCGACTGCTGGATGCCAGGGCATCCAGGTCTGGTATGTAGGGATCCACCTCATCGGCCACTTGAACATGATCTCTATATAATGGTCACTATCCTCCAACCTATATCAAGGAATCGCCCCTCAGATAGGTATCTGTAGAATACGTCAGACGTCCTCCAGCGTGATGGTCACCTCTCTAGTAGGCAAGTGAAAGGTGGTGGTATCACTATGCCACCGCTCAATCAGGGTGGTCATCATCCCATTGTGCACCCATAGCCTAGGCCAATGGGGCACATAGTCTAACCCAACAACAGCTAACAATCCCCAGTTGTCCTTTGTCAGCTGAACCTCCAACTCGATGGTAGGAGGCCAATGCTCTCGTGATCCCAATGGTGGGAACTGCTCCTGCAAGAATTTTAGAATCCACCATGTTAGTCCCCTGTTCTTCTATTCCTAGTCTAACCCTTACCAAAGTGGGGCATCTTGTCCCTAGGTCTTATGCCGACCATCCTCGGCCCCAGTCGGGTCCCTCTGTTTCCTTCCCTCTTAGCGTTTTCTCTTTTAGGTGCAAACGCCAGTTCAACCAGAAATGCTGGTTCATACACTGGCGTCTCCACCTGCATTCCCATAGACCAGTGTCTTTGAAGACACAGGTCTGGGTTCAACATCTTCGAAGATGCCAGTTTAGCACCATCAGCTCTAGAGACACCGATCCAGGGAACGACGTCCTTGTAGACGCTGGTTCAAGAACTAGCGTCTCTGGTCTGAAACCCATTTTTCCCCCATTAATGCCCTAACTACCCCCCTAAAGCAATAAATGACATTACTAACAATAAATGCGAGGTCTCAGATATTCCACTCACTGGTACCGGTCACTTAGCGGGCCTCTCGTGTGTGCGAACACGCTCTTTAAGCTACCCCTTCATCCTCTCGTCAGCCATTGTTTCACTCTAGAGCTCAAATTTTACTATTCACTATTCACAAATGACCTTCTTTACCCCCCCAGCCCCTCTTATAGCCCCCATTTTTCTTGAAATTTTTCCCCGCACCCATTTTTCAGCCCCCATGTATATTTTTGTATATATCATCCTATTGTAAAGCCAAAATATGCATAAAATCTCAAAAAATATTAAAAAATTGTGAAAATTTAAAAAATTCCAAAAATGTCAAATATTCTCAAAAATCATGCAATAAACCCTTCATTCTTTTCGTATTATTCCAAATTTTAGTTTTCAGCAACGTTTCGACTCATGTGTTTGCAACACAGTTTTTCACCAAATCAATTTTGTGACCGAATGTCCTTGCTATCCATCCTATTCACAACTTTTGCCAGTGAATATCTTTCCATCAAATCAAATCAAATTAAATCAAATCTAATCCTTGCCTGTCAGGATGCATCCTTCCGGCGTTGGCATATCAAATCTTTCATCACATCAATCCTGTTTATGGCAAGAACTTTGGACCAAATGACTGCTTGGTCATGAGGCCTTCTTTATTGATTTTATCTTTTTGTGTCAGTTCATACCTACTCACCATTACCTCGATCTGCTATATCTTGGTGCATTGTGAGTGGTCGCTACTGATACATGCATCTTTTGCAGTGTGCTTTTGTTCGATCATCAAGTCCACACAAAGGAATCTTGTCATCTGTGTTTTCTAACACCTGATGCATACCTCCTCTCACAATATCAAAATCAGATGTGCTCTCCACACTTTTACACACAAATGGATCCCCAATGCTCATTAGCTGCATTTAGTTTCATTTACATTTGCATTCTTAGCTGCATTCTTAATTGCATTCTTAATTGCATTCCAGAAGGCTTCTATTTATTCCCTCCTTCCTTTCCTCTCTCCTGTTGCGTCCTTTTTTGAGAAAATTCCACGTCATCTTCATCGTGTTCTTTTCTTGAGGGGGCACAACCCCATATCATTGTTGCTTCAGCGCGACTCCTAGAAACCCTCTTCCTCTGGGGCAACTCATTTTCTTGTCTTTGACGAAATGTCACTTGCGACGCCATGTCAAAGAGGGGCAAAATGTAGACGTCCAAAAATATTAATATTATTTTCCCTCTTATTTCTCTAACTATTTAATTCAATCAATTAAATAGTTTCATTTATCAATAGTTTAAATACTATTCTAATGTATTTTATTTAAATACATTTGCCTCCACAAAATCCCCTTTTAATAAATTTATATTTATCAAATCCTCCATTTTACTAATTCTTTTAAAACATAATTTATTCAAATTTGATTTGAATAATACCCTAAAACCCTAGCTAGGAACCTATTAATCCTACCCTACAGCCTACCCTATTCCTACCCTACTCCCATCACCTCATTTCCTAAGTATGCTTGCACACCTAACTGTCCTCTAACCATGTTTAATGGGTGATTCCTAACATTTTAAAGGCTAATGGAATGCTCACCCACATGGGGAATTTCTCTCCAAAATGGGCACCCATTCCTCTTTAATTCCCTCTTACAACTTTGTCTCCTCTTTTGAAATATTGAGCTACTCAATATTAATGCTAATTTTGACTCAAAATTGGCCATCTTTTCAAGTTCATGTGTCTCCTATGTGGCTCTTATGTGGATGCCGCATAGATGCCACTTCATCCAAGCCTCTTCCTCTCTCCAAAAACTCTATAAATAGAGGCCTTCTCCTCATATTTTCATCTCTCAATTTGCATTGTTATCATGCTATTTTGCATTTAGAAGTTCATAGTTCTTGATTTCATGTTTTTATATGCTTCTAGTTTATGCTTAAATCATTTAGATATCAGATGCTAGGCTCTAAATTGGTGAATTAATCTTAGTTTTCTTTATAGCATATGCATATCATCTTTATTTTCATAGCTTAGATTCATCATCTTGAAGAAGATTTGAGACTATTCTTCATACTAGCTCTTGAATCGTTCTTCTTGTTTTGCAATCTTGCATTGGGATCCATTGCACTTTGTGTGTTTAAGAGAACACACCCACATCCATCAATAAAAGAAAATCAAAATGAATAAAATAGGGTGCGCTTGTTTACTTATTTTTAGCTTAATCTGATGTTATTTGGTGTTCTTTGTTGTTTGCTTGATCTCTTACATGCTTTTTGATATGATTTATGTGCTAACCCACTAACGTTTGCATGTTTGAGCTTTCTCCCAACAAGTTGAAGGATTCCTCATACTACAATTCTCATCCATCTCATCATACAAAAAGACAACATACAACTCCTGGTGGCTACATTCGGTGTTAATTTATGTCTCAATCATCTGTTTCACATATAAATGGTGTAGAGATTTTTGTTCCCACCAATGGTGGAATAAAAACTTGAGTCCGACCTTCCATGCCACCAATGATGGCTCCAAACCACCACTCTTCCTCAGCCCTCATGCATATTAACAAAAGTGCATCACACAAAATTTTTGGCCAATCATAGCAGGTGCCACCCGTTGCTCCATAGACAAATAAGGAGCTAACACATGGCAACGTGACTACAACACCATATTTCCATGTCACAGTAACATTATAAGCCGATGTCATTGCTAAGCCAACAAGTGCGTACATGCCATGTCAGCTTACAACCTAGACACATCAGTGCCAACTCACTGCTTATGTCAACACATAGCTAGTCACATGCTCATTTCATCTTTCGTACATGTGATGTCATCATATTTAGAAAATTATTTTAACGAGTGCCTAAATGTCATTTTCTAGGGAATATGGCTTTTGGAGACGATTGCATGATTGCCAAATTTAATCAATTATAATGTTGGTGTCAATAGGCCTTGAATTTTCTACCCCTTCACCAGTGAGCTTTTTGATTTTTCTGATCAACTTTAGAGGCTCATTTCTTTCTCATTTTATGTCCCTTTTCAAGCAATTTTTTAATTATTTAGGGTAGAATTTTGTGAATGTTCTACTGTTGGTACTATTTTATGATTTTTATGGACAAATTGATCAGAATTTCTATTTTTCCATGACTGTAACTATCTAATTATGCTTTATGTAAATTCCAAGGCTTCGTTTAGACACATACAATAACATTTTGATGTGATGTTTCTTTTGAAAGTGCATGATTTTTGTCTACTTTCCATATTTGCTATCAAATTGTTGTCATTGTGCTCGTAGGCATATCACTTTTAACATTTGGTCCTTTTTGGGCCTATTTTTGCACTTGATACACTTGGATATCAATTTCATATTTTGCATCAGTGATTTGTTGTTCTATTGTACTCTTTGATTGTAGCATGTATTTTTCAAAATTTGTACTCCTAACTCCATATAATTATCATGAATGGAAAAATGTTATTGAGGATTTGTTATAACATGCATGATTGCATAGAATCACTTTTGGTCAGGATCCATAACCCATAGGTAATGCAAAAAGGAGAAAATGATTTTAATAGAGGGATAAAGCTCTTGGCACTCTCAGATTGTCTATCTCTCATTATTTGAGATATTACATTTAATCTTGTACACATCCTCATGGTGTTTGGACTACCATGGAGGGGCTCTTTGGTAAGCTAGATAAAATGAGAAAATTCAATTTGGAGAATGAGCTACTAAGTCTAAATCTTAATGAGTTTGAAAATATTCAAGACTTTATCTCTAAATTCAATTCTCTTGTATTGGATCTATCTAATTGTGGGGTTACTAAAGATGATGAATAATTGATTTTATCTATTCTTTCAAAGCTAGGTCCTGAATATTTATTTTTCATTTCTACATTCTATATGATACTATGGATGCTCTTGGTAGTGCATAAAAAATTCCTTCTCTTGATGAATCTGTAGCTCAACTCACATGGGAACAAGCCAAGTTATCACACATGAGTCAATTGAAGTCTCCAAAGTATCGTGCACTTCTTTCTAATGAGTCCACATCAAAGGATTCAAGTGGAAAAGGAAAGAAATAACATAAGGATTCCAAGCCTCATAAGAAACATAAGTATTCACCTTTACAACATGTTTGAGTCCAAGTCCTCTTCTAAAGAGGAATCATCGACAAAGAAGAAGATCAAATGTCCATATTGTAAAAAGTGTGGACATGATGAGCATAAGTGTTACAATAAGAAGATTGCTGAACACACCTTCCTTCTTCAAAAGTACAACATCAAGCTTCCCTCATCAGTGTCTCCTATTTATTCTTATTCTTCATCAAATTTGGAAGCCTCTTCATCAACACAACTAGGAACTCTAGAATCTTTACATGGAAAGGGTAAGATAAAAGGTCAAGTGCTCATGGCTTCGACACATCCTAAGCAAGGGAAATGAATTCTTAGTTCAAGTGCTTCACATCATATGGAATCTTCAATGGATATTTTCTCTTCCATTGAGCCTTGTAATTCTCCTCATATATTGGTGGGTAACAATGCATACATGAAGGTTTTTGGGAAGGGTTCTATTGATATGAGAGAGGAGAAATTTAATGATGTTTTTTGTGTACCATCCTTGACCACTAATCTCATTTATATTTATCAAATTACTTATGAGGCACAAGGTAAAATTGATAGCAAGTGATGTTTTTGGTATGATATGAGACACTTAATGGTTGTAATTTATGGCAACACATATGATGGTATGATCAAGTTAAGAACAGTTTGGAGATTCAGTTCTAAAATTGACTAAGTATAGAAATAGAAATACAGAGTATAACAACATTGTTTTGGATAGCGAAGATCATGTATGATGTTTGATGACTAGTGAGGTCAAAGGAAGATAATATGATGTATGTATGACCTATAGTTAAGATCAATTTGGTTTTGGTGATGATTACAGAGAGTTAGAGAGATTTGAAGACATGCGAAGACAACAAAATAGTGTAATAGAGAAGTTGAACAGTTGCAACAATTGAAGAAGCATGAGATGGAATCCAAGTGTGCTAAGTTGGATTTGTATTGTGAATTACCTATACTTTGGTAACACAAGATCACCAACATTATATTTACTTTTTGTTTAAGTATTTGTTTTGTTTTGTATCGTAATTGAGAGCCGACCAAATGATATAAGACATATATGAAGAAGATTTTGTAAAGCGAAGTATGGAATATGGATGGATGTGTGTGATGGTAGATGCAAGATCAAATATTGACAGAGAGCTATAAATGGAACTATCTAAGCATTGAAGATGCTTATTTTTTCTCATTTTTGAAAATACTTTTCAGAAGTATTGATTGTAAGAGATGTAAGCTCAGTGTACCCCTAACAGGTGTTGTATACCTTTAATGGGGTTGTTATTCCTTTAACAGGGAAATGTACTATGTAATATTAGACTCCTAATAGGGCTAGGTCTCCTAACAAGGACATTATACTTTAGTGCATGCTTGTGGGTACCATCCCCACTGGGGTTTTCCCTTGGCTAGGGTTTCCTCGACAACAAATAATGGTGTAATGAGTTGTGTGTTATTTTATTATGTTATTTTCATTTCAGGAATCATATGGCTTATGTGGAATTGGTTTAAGTTTAATTTAAAGTGTTTTAATATTGATTCACCCCCTCTCTCAGTATTACTTAATCCTAACAATTGGTATCATAGATTTTGGCCCTTGAAGTGAAAGTTTAACAACTTAAGGGAGATCAAGAAGGATTCTGTAAGTTTGCAAGAGAACTTGGAAGTAGCACTTGAAGAGCTTGAAAAAGAAAAATCAAAGAATGGTGAATTAAGATTCAATTTAAGAAGAGTCAAGGGATTCATTAAGAAAATGAAAGATCAGCTTGAACTTTCCAGAAATCAAAGACATGATCTTATGGTTTAGATAAAATAAGATTCAGACAATGATAATTTAGATCAGATAAAACAACTTGAACAAGAAAATAATAGCTTGAAGCTTGATCATGAAACAATGGCTAAAGAGATTCAACAAGAAAATAATTCTAAAGACAAGATTGAAGAAGATTTGAAGGATGCTAATATTCTGATGGGAAAAATGAAGCCTGAACTTGACCACTACAAGAACAAGTATCTAGAATTGAAGAAATATAATGAGATAATTAAAGGTGAACTTTTTGAGGCAAAGAAACATATTGAGAGAATTCACATTAGCAGTGAATTGATCAATGAACAAAGAGATAGACAGAAAAATAAACGATATATGACTGTTGTTGGCTTCAATGAAGCTAAATGTTCTAAGACTCAAGAAGAGAAACTTGATGCGAAGACTGATGGAGAAAAAACTATTCTTGAAGAACCTAAAGAATAGATAAGACCTTTCAGAGGTAGATGTTTTGGTTGTAACAAGTTTGGACACATGAAGAGAGATTGTAGCGGTAATGCCCCTTTCAAACCATTTTCTAGTTATTGTTTTAATTGTAATGCATACGGGTACAAGAAAGCAGAATATAGGAAACCTAATCAATCTGGATACAGACAATATAAAATAATAGGAGAATCAATAGTTAAACCCACATGTTACAAGTGTAATAACCTTGAGCATATTGCAAGGTACTGTAAGTTGCAATTAAATCAGAACATACCTCCTCCTACATGCTACACATGAAATAATCTAGGGCATATAGCAAAGTTTTGCAGGTACAATAGAGCAGACAAAAAAAGAGTACCACCTCCTATGAATACAAAGAGGAATGAAAATGATAGTGGTAAGAGTCTTGCACAATAAAAAAGTGAATTTTATAGTTGTTTCAAGAAAGCAGAAGATAATAGTAGTGGTAAGGTGTGGAAAGTCAAATGTTAGTAATAACTGAGAGGAGGGGGGTGAATCAGGGGCCTAAAAAATTTATCCTTTAAAATTTAGTCCACCAATTAATACACCTCAGATTATTAATTCCCTACAAGATGTATGCCTTTGAAATACTTGAAATAAATAACTGTATGTCGGTTTACCTTGTCTATCCTTATTCTCCTTGATTATCGATAAGCAGTAAAACTCATTTACCGATACTTAGTAAATATGCAGAGTATACCAATCAATCCTGAAATATATATGTGAAATGTAAAAGAATAAAGTAATAAACCATACACACATAACACATGGATTTTAATGTAGAAACCCTGTTAAGGGAAAAACCACTGGGACCAGTACCCCAAATTTTCACTCTTTTGAAGTGAGCCCTGTTAGGAGCCAACCTTGTTAAAGGTTACAAACACACTGTTAAGTGTGACCTTGTTAGAGGATTTTTATACATAGGTTGTCACTTAGTATCTGGCATCTATGCTACCATCCTTGAATCAGTCTTTAGACTGTCAATAGGCTTTATGCTAATCTTACAACCATCCTTGAATCAACCTCCTTCTTAGACTATCAATAGGCTTTAGGTAAGACCGCTACTACTATCATGAATCAACCTTTTTGGTAATCTATTAGGATATACCTCAATTATAGAAGATGTTTAAGTCCTACTTTGTTAAGAGATTTAATGCTTCAATGGTTAAACTGAAATATAATGACCTGTTTCTAATGCAACTTTGAATTGTAGATATTTAGATCTATTTATGTATAATACCTCTCTGATCAATGTATCAATTCAATTCCTTTGTACTTCACACTTTCTACTCTGTGATGTCGTGCTTCACTGTTCATCGGTGTCTGCAGAATTCTTTAGCTCTCCCTTAGCTTGATTGATCCAGAATGTATGAAGTTTTATCCTTCACCAGTTTCTCTTCAACATCTTCTTTCAATTCACTCCCCTATGTATCTGAGTGCTTGTGGAAATGAATTATGCTTGTCTCTTATATTGACATGATATTCCTTAATTCTTGATTCTTGATTCTTGGTGTGAAAAATAATCTAGCCAATTTGATTTATGGCTTTAACTCCTGATTTATCTCATAGTTATCTTCTTACCAACTGTATAAATCAATTTCTTTAACTGTGGTTGAATAAAACAAATAAATCAACTAGTTAAGTCTATCCTTAAGCTCTGCCAGCTATATATTTTGTCATTTTCTGATCTCTCTATTCTATCAGTCAATTCTATAGTTCATCACTGGTGACAACTGCCAGTTCCGTTGGTGTAACTTCAGTTAGCTTCAGAATCTCCTTCTGTCGGGCATCATTGGATCTTTCTCATCGGGCAACTCTATTTTTAGCTCATCGGGCATCTTGTGATTCTGCTTCATCGGGCAACACTGTCTTCTTCTCGTCAGACATCACTGTGACTTTATCTTTGTCTTTACTGGTGGTGTGCACTCTGTCGGTGTTGTTTGTCACTTAGTGAGTACATGACTTTTATGCATTGCTGAAAGCATAATCATTGTTCCATTGATTCTCTGAAGACTTTGGCATTATGTACATGACCGTACAGATGATATCAAGTTGACATCAATGAAAATACAAATCATTAACTGATTTAATGTCTCGCATCATCTTCAACTTAACAATATCAAACATTCAATCAGTTACATGTCATCAATCTCTCCCTTTGGCATTGATGGCAACACACTATATTATCACACTATACTATTTCTAATACAATATGAAATACAATTGTTGAGATTCATCAAATTACCAGTTTGTTTTGATAACTGAAAAACATGTCTGACCGCCGGTAAGCTCTATGTTAGCTTAGATTTTATTCTTGCAGCTTTCTTTGTTTCTTCTTCTGATGTGTTGTGACCTCTATTTGTGTCAATTTCTCTCTTTTGACTTTTCTGCTTCTTGATGTCACTGTCTTTTATTTGCAACTTTTATACAAATACTTTCCCTATGAATATGATCTCTCCCTGTTTGGAGTAATCTGATAATGAATAGTTTTCTGGTGATAATATGGATACATTCTCTCCCTTTGACAACAATGCCAAACAAATATTTGTCAAATATCTGACATTCTGTCAAACAATTTCTTCTCTCCATAATATATTCCTTGAATTTCCCTTA